>CAUYSK010054796.1:0-10391 GCA_963575035.1 Avahi laniger | reverse complement strand
AAAAGCAAAAACAACAACAAAAAAACAATCTTATTCCGAGCATTCCAGTAACTTTTTTTGTGTATGTACTTAGCTGTACTATAAGTAGTTGGTTTGTATGAGATGGTTAAAAAGGCCAAAGATAAAAGGTTTCTTTTTTTTCCTTTTTTTGTCTATGAAGTTGCTGTTTATTTTTTTTTTGGCCTGTTTGATGTATGTGTGAAACAATGTTGTCCAACAATAAACCGGAATTTTATTTTGCTGAGTTGTTCTAACAAAGCTGTCTCAAGCCTGATTTTTCTGTTTCAGTTTCTTTCAGACTTTCAGAGCATCCTAAAGCTCAGGCCTAGCCATCCTGGGGACAGTGGGGTGAAGGCACCAGTTTTGGAGGGGCTGGGTAGTATAAGTGACCTGGCAGCAGGATCTGGTGTCAGGAACTAGGCTGTAATCGGCTGGGGGGCTGCTTCCTGGGTCTCTGCACTCCAGCTGACCACTGATGTTACCAAGAAGTCTTTTCTTGGGACCCCATCACTGGATGCCATGTGTATCCACAGTCTCAGTGGAGAAACAGGCCACGATGGGGGGCTGCCACTCTTTGGAGCCCAGGGTGATGGTGGCACAGACTAAGAGTGAGAGTGAACTTGGCCAAGACTCTTGAGAGGCTGCCTCTAGCGGTGGGGTGGCCTCACCTGTGTGGGCGTTGCTCATTTAGCTCACCATGGAGTGGCTCCCTCTGGTGGTGACACGTGGCATCAGCCCGCCCCTTAGGACGCTGGAGCTTTTATTTTCCAGGGTACTGATGCAACCTGGCCCTGTTTCCAACCTCTGGCCTCCAGGAGAAACTGCGAGTAAAGTCCCTTGGTTAGTTGGGCAGGCCCACCATGCCCCTTGGCACAGTTGGAGATGATACTCTGAGCACTTTAAGACACGGGCTGTGAGCAGTGGGGTCAGGAGAGCCAACTGGAGGAAATGCCACCACAGCTCAAGCCCTCAGAGGGGAGTAATGAGACCCTGCCAAGAATTTTCCGGGGTCCTCGGGTGAGCTGGGGCAGAAACCCCTGCAAGCCTCTGGTGTGAGCCCTTAAATTGGGATCGTGTCCACTCTCAAGGGGTGCCTGCAGCAGGCCTCTGATTTTGAAGCTAAATCCTGGTTCTCAGCTTTTCAGCAGCTTCTGCAAGACTGCAGCCTCCCTTGGAGGGAGGTGGGCAGGGGGCCCAGGAGGCAGGGAGATGAGGGACCGCCTGGTGACTCCCACAGGCTGGGGCAGCCGTGGGCAGGGGAGGGGTAGGGACGGAGAAGCCTTGCATGTTTGGAGGCCTGCCCTCCCCTCTCACCCCTGCCCCCTGACACTGGCCTTGACAGTTCTTGCTTAACCTTTGAGCTGATTTGGGAGGGAGGCACACTGCATTACCACCAGAAAGCCACTAGGATGCCAGCCCTACCTGACACTGGGTTATTTCATCTGCACCCCTGACCCTCCCTTTCTCCAACTCGGGTCCCCACCATTTCCACCAAAGAGTCATCTGTTTCCAAGATGCCTATAGTTGGGGGGGGATATTGAGATCCAAGGTGTTCATCTACGACTGCTTAATGACCATCTATCCTGCACCATGGACAAAGGGATCTGACATAAGGAGGGCTTCTCTGGGGAAGTGGCATTTAAGCTGAGACAGGATGGGAAGGGAAGCGGGGTGAGGGAACAGTGCCCAGGCAGGCTTCCCAGTCAGGAAGGGGCTGAGGGTATTGAGAGCGCACCTGTGATTAAGGGAGGGGAAAGGCGAGAGAAATAGGCACATTTAAGACAGCAGGAGAGACAAGGTCCCCTCACCCCACCCCTGCAGCACCATCTACTGCAGACACCCACCATGCCTGGCCCAGCCCATACCACCTGTCCCCTACTTTTGTGGTTTGCAGCAGACTGCAGGGTTCTGAGAGGGCTCACCCTTCCCTGTGGCAGGAGCTTAGCCATCCTCACTGGGCCTGGGCCATTCAGGCCGGGCTTGGAGCTGCCCCCAGTCAGCTGCCACTAGGATCTGAGACAGACTGAGCCTTTGAAAGGAGGGACCCTCTGACCCCATGAGCCCACCCCTCGCCCCCTGCACAGGCTGGGTGGCTGCATCTTGGCTCATTCAGGCAAGAAAGGGAGGCCCTTGAGCCAAAACTGGCCGGTTCCTCTGTCCTGCATATGTTCCAGAGCCCAGAACCCAGGAGGGTGAATCTCTAAGGCACGTAGCAGGCAGCACTTGGAGCTGGGATCAGGTCTAACCCAGCTCTCTCAGGTGCTCAGAGCCTCCACAGCAAGCCCCCAAAAAGGAGGTGAGAACCATACCAGGTCCAGAGATTTGGCAAGTCACATTAACATGAGACAAACTGAACCTTGTGGGCCTCAATCTCTCCTCTGCAAAATGGGAACAATAGGGTGCGGCATGAGCCGGGGCCCAGTGATTAGTGTGATTAACTACTCTCTGTGGACATGTCCTCAGGGTCGGGGTCACCTTGATCTCCCAAAGTCCCCTCCAAGAGCAAGGACCAGGCCTCCCATGGAGACCAGGTTGGAAGATTTGCAAGGGACTGGCGCCCCCTGGTGGACAACAGAGGGCTCCTCTGGATTCTGTTCAGTCCAGGACCCTTCAGTAGGCCCTGGTTCCAGGGGAGGCGGCCTCAGCTACCCTCCACCACTCTGCCCCCACAAG
Organism: Avahi laniger; assembly: GCA_963575035.1. Classification (NCBI taxonomy): domain Eukaryota; kingdom Metazoa; phylum Chordata; class Mammalia; order Primates; family Indriidae; genus Avahi; species Avahi laniger. The sequence continues at coordinate 7,718 of CAUYSK010054796.1, read as the reverse complement.
ATCTTTCTCCCTCTCTGTTACTGGAACCCCAGTCAGCTGTGAGAGTCAGTGATCATTTCCCAGGCCTTCCCTCTGGGCAGCTGATGCCCCGTCCCAGGGACCTGGTCCTTTTCCTGGAGGGGAGACCGCAAGACCTCCCCTGAGCTGGAGCTGGGGGCTGAGGTTCACTCCTCTAGGGTTTTGGCCTTTCCTGTGGCCATATGCTCTCTTGCCCAGCTCTGTTCAAATGCTTGGTGTGTACAGTGCCCTCCCAGGGCAGGTGCAGCCCTGGGCCATCTCTGCCCCGAGTTTAGCATGTGGGGGATGGATGTTCATTAGCATGAGGCCCTGTTGTAGAACTTGACACATCCTTAATGTGACTGCTGCCCTGGTGGGGCCCTTAGTCACTAGAATGGGTAGCTGGGGGTCTAGGCCTCCCAGCTGCACTCCCTGGCTCTGTCTAGGCTGCCTGCCACACTGCCCCAGGCCTGAGTGCCAGCATCCTGCACTGCCTCTCCTCCACTGTCATTACTGACCCAGGGGTCAGGATCCTCAGCCTCCGGCCCTTTCTCAGTCCTCCTAGATCCCAGTTCCTCCAGGGCCCCGCCGCCCAGCCTGCCTCTGACAGGCCTCCTCTGTGGGCGGGATGCCTGTGTCCGGCCCTGGCCGCTGCCACTCGGTGGTCCCCTTCTAGTAAGAGCCACTTCATGGGATGGAAACCCTGGGCCCAGCTTTATTTGGGGCACACCTCAGTCTGGTTGGGCCTCACAGATCTGGCCCCACCCTTACCCCAAACCTGCTGGTCCAGTGGCCCATTTCTCTGATGCAAGGGTGGTTCAGTTTTGCAGTGTGGCTGCTGTCCTCCCTAAACCCAGCCCTTGCAGGCAAGCGCAGGACCAGCCAGAGAAGGAGACAGAGCTGGGCTCTGAGGCTCTCCTCTCTGGAGACCTCAGCCTATGCTTGAAGGTCTGGCCTGAGCTCAGAGAGGTGATAGAAGCTCAGACTGGAAAACAAGGCTGAAACAGTTTAAGGCTGCCTGGCACATTGGCCCTGTATGCTGTGAACGATACATGCATTATTTGCAGAAAAAGACCAGCAGCCAGTGGCTGGTGTGCATTCCATGAGCACAGCCCAGGGACCCAGCATGGAGGCTGTGGGCCCCCATGGCTCTCCATCAAGGCTGCCACCTGTTGCCACAAGAGGTGCCAGGTGGTCACTTGAGACAAACTCATTTCACATGTACCCATGTGGGGGCCTGTGAGGCTCTGGGCAGGAAGCAGATCCCTTACTGCAAGGAGCCACTGGTGAGGATTCCACAGAGAATCAGGTGACATCTGTTTTTGCCACCAGCAGCCATCCGTTCACCTCCTCTTTGCTGTAATCCTCTAAAAGCAGTGTCCAGTTCTCCTCCTGGAAACTTCCCCTCTCCCACTCTCAGCCAAGCCCTAGGGGCAGAATATGTGCCTTGGTCCTGACCAATCAATGCCCTGAGGCCTCCTGGCCACAATGATTGGTTCAGAGTTGAGACATGACCCAAGTCATCTAATCAGAGTGAACCTTGGGATTTTCTGATCAAGTTGCTGAAAAGGAAAGAAACATTTTTGTTCCTCAAGGATTTAAACTTAAGAGTCCTGAGGCCACTCAGAGAGGAGCAGAGCTGAGCCAAGAGGCAGAGGACCTTCAAATTCAGATGACATTGCTTTAGCTACTGAGTCAAGCCATGCCTGAAGAGATCGATCTCTGGCCCTTTCAATTACAGATGCCAGTAAATTTCCTCCTAGCTTAGGCTGGTTCAGGTTGGGTTTTCTGTTGTCCATGACTGAAAGAGTGCCAACTAGTAAACGGGGAGAATGCAAGACTCCAGGCTCCAGTCTCCAAGGCCGACCAGGCCCCCATGAACACAGACAGCTGGAGGAAGAGGTGCACAGAGGTACGAGGGACCTCTTCTCTGGTGTGGTTTCCAGATTAGGAGGAACGCAGAGAGGTGAGTCAGCTTCAGAAGGGGCTGTGATGCTCATGGTCCATCTCTCAACAGGATTGCAGAGTCCTGCCTGAATCATTACCAGTCACGTGGGGGATGGCTGGAGTCATCTGAACTGCCCATCTTGCATCCTCTGCCTGGAGCACCCCTCTTCTCTAGCCCACGTGATCTCTGGTCCTCTGACCTTCCTGTGTTCCCACCATGCCTCACAGTCACACACACTCTTTGAACTAACTCGATGGCTCTCGGAGGCTCCTGGATCAGGGGCAAGACCCCACCTTTAGGCAGTGAGAGCCTCCCAACTGTCTCTCTGCCCCAAGGTGTACCTGAAAAGGAGAAAGTGAGATCTAGCCTGTCTGGCGAAATGCTGGGTTAAGCAATGCTATAAGGGTTTTCTTTCTGCAGGATTCACTGGGCCTACCAAAGGGTACTGAGTCTCCAAGAAGAAGGTTTAACATGCAGCTCACTCTAAATTTGTTTGACCTGGATTTTTTTCACAGAGAGCCTGTTAACATATTGAAGGACATTTGTGTCCAGTAAAAAGCTGATCTTGCACAACGAGGACCCTCGCCAGGGCTAAGGGAATATTTGCTGAGCGAAGCAGATGGTGAGAAAGAATTCCTTTGAGAACTGGTTCCACAGTCTAGCTCTGGGAACTCTGCACGGGCCTCATCCTCCTTGGCTGCAGGCAGTCTGGGGCCCTGTGCTCACAGTGCATCACGTCACCACCATGCAGGAGGGAGGTGTGCCCTTGACCAAGGAGGTAACTGGCATTACTAGGTGAAGGGACAGCAAAGGGTGGAAATTGCTAGAAATCTTTTTGGAAAGCATTTTGACCCTATATATCAAGATCCAATCCAACATGCTTACTGATACTTAATGTCATCAACTCGTGTTTGTGTGTGTATGTATTTTTAGCCAATTTAATAAGTGAATAAATATCTTATTGTTATTTAAAAAAAAAGATCCAAAAAATACGCACACATACTTTTGACTAGAAACCATCACAGGGAGAAAATCAGAGCTGCTGAGGAAGACGCTAGGCCTGAAGGTGACCATAACAGTGTTATTGATGAGAGTAAACAATTCGAGACAAGCCAAATGCTTGACAGTCAGGAAGCAGGCAAGTAATTTACAGCGTAAGTGCTCAGTGGATATATAAATGTTTGCAAAGAACTTTTAAAATTGTTTCAAAATTTATAAAAGCATTCTAGGCCCATTGTGTGACATTCACGTAGACGAAAGTACTACATGAGGAATAAAGGGCGATCCCCCTCAAGCCCTTGCCCAGTCCAGTGACCCTCTCCAGAAGTAACACTGTTAACTGTTAATGTGAGGCACATACTCTTCCTTCCAGAACCGCAGGTAGTTTTGAATAATGTAGGGGAAAATCTTACTTTAAAATGTTAAGAGAGGCTGGGCACGGTGGCTCACGTCTTTAATCCTAGCACTCTGGGAGGCCGAGGCGGGCAGATTGTTTGAGCTCAGGAGTTCGAGATCAGCCTGAGCAAGAGCGAGACCCCGTCTCTACTAAAAATAGAAAGAAATTAATCGGACAACTAAAAAACTATATAGAAAACATTAGCCGGGCATGGTGGCGCATGCCTGTAGTTCCAGCTACTCGGGAGGCTGAGGCAGGAGGATCGCTTGAGCCCAGGAGTCTGAGTTGTTGTGAGCTAGGCTAACGCCATGGCACTCACTCTAGCCAGGGCAACAGAGTGAGACTCTGTCTCAAAAATAAATAAATAAATAAATAAATAAAATGTCAAGAGAAAAGATGTGGAAACAACCCAAGTGTCTATCAATACATGAGTGGATTAATAAAATGTGGTATATGTATACCATGGAGTACTATTCAGCTTTAAGAAACAATGGTGATATAGCACCTCTTGTATACTCCTGGATAGAGTTGGAACGCATTCTACTAAGTGAAGTATCCCAAGAATGGAAAAACAAGGACCACATGTACTCACCATCAAATTGGTATTAACTGATCAACACATAAGTGTACGTATAAGAATAACATCTATTGGATGTCAGGCAGGGGGAAGGGGGGAGGAGGGGACGGGTATTTGCAGACACAAAGAGTGCGATGCGCACCATCCAAGGGATGGGCACACTTGAAACTCGGACTTGAGGGGAGGTGGGGAGGCAAGGGCAACATACATAACCTAAACATCTGTATCCCCATAATATGGTGAAATAAAAAAAAAAATAGCTGACGTGATACGTACTTCTAACACACCTATCCTTTTCCACAGTATACACCACAGCTTAATTATTCATATAATTAGCTAATGTTTTTCTAACTTGCTGTGTTATAGGATCTATAGGGCAGAAATTATTTATATTGTTTACTTCTATAACTAAATGATTAGTTATTGTACTTTTTTTTTTTTTTTTTTGAGACAGAGTCTTGCTCTGTCACCCGGGCTAGAGTGTAGTTTTGTCATCATGGCTCACTGCAACCTCAAAGCTCCTGGACTAAAGTAATCCTCCTGCCTCGCCAGTACTTGATACTACAGGTACATGTCACCATGCCCGGCTAATTTTTTTCTATTTTTTATAGAGGCAGGATCTTGCTCTTTCTCAGGCTAGTCTCGAACTTCCTGGCCCTCAGCCTCCCAAAGTGCTAGGATTACAGGCATGAGCCACCTCACCTGGCCTAATATACGTTTTTGTTTCAGTTGTTCTTTAATGAGATTTAGCCCTGATAGGCCATATGATTAAAGGAAATCAGTCTCAAATACATTACATTTTTAACTGTACAAGATGATATATTAGGTTATTAAGTATGAAATGTTTGACTTTCTGAAGTGCTAATTTTGACAGTTGATATCTCTGACATTTCACTTTGACACTTCTTATTTTATTTTTATTTTGAAGTTACATCCTCATTCTTTCAAACGCACAGTTTGGCTTGTGATTATCTTTCACGTCTTTTTTAGAGAAATTGTTGTGAAACCATGGATAAGTCAAAAATGAGTTTCATCATGGAACCAATGCAGTGCCATAGACAGTTCGAAATATCAACGAAGCGTTTGTGAAGAATGTGGCTAATGAACACACAGTACCTCGATGGTTTGAGAAGTTCTGTTCTGGTGATTTTATTCTTGAAAATGAGCCACGTAGGTGACCGGAGACCAAGGTGGATCATAATGAGCTGGAAGCTGTAGTGGAAGCAAATCCCGTCTCAGCCTACGTGTGAGTTAGCAGCAAGGTTTGATGTTACTATTCCAACAATATTGGACCATTTGGAAACAAATCATCAAGGTAAAGAAGCTGCATAAATGGGTTCTACATGAATTAAGCAAACATCAGAAGAGACATCATCTCTAAGCTTGCCTTTCTTTGCTGTCACAACATAAAGGCGAACCATTTCTACACCAGTTTGTTACATGTGATGAAAAGTAGATTCTTTTTGACAATTGCAAGCATTCAGCACAACAGTTGGGTAAAAATAAAGTGTCAAAACACAGTCCAAAACCAAATATTCATCGAGAAAAGCTAATGGTGTCTGTTTGGTGGTCCAGCGCTGGTATTATCCACTACAGCTTCATCAAACCTGGTCGATTGATTATAGTGGATGTCTACTGCTACGAATTGGATGAAATGATGAGGATGCTTGTGATTAAGCAGCTGAGATTGTCCAATAGAGACAGACCAATCCTTTTGCAAGACAACGCTCACCCACATTTCACAAACAACGCTGCTCAAACTGCAGAAGCTGGACTGAGAAACTGTCATCCGCCATATTCACCAGACTTCGTACCAACTGACTACCCCCTCCTCCAGGATTTGGACCACTTCTTGCAAGGAAAAATATTCGATTCTCAACAAGCTGTGGAAAACGCCTTTCATGATTTCATCGCCACTCGTCCTCGAGGCTTCTTCACTGGTAGCATAAACAAGCTACCCTGAAGTGGCAAAACTGTCCGTAGTTTAGATGCATGCTTTGATTAATTATACTGTTTTTTTGTTTGTATATAATAAACTACACTTTTGATTTGAAACCGGGCATGCCATATTTAATGACTTAATATTTTTTTTTTGTTTAGCATCCATTTCGAGCAGAATAATGACTTAATATTTTCAACATGAAAATTTAAAGACTCTTCTAAATGGTTAAGATTTGACACTTAATTTTTTGTTTGTTCGTGTTTGAGACAGGGTCTCAGTATATCACTCAGGCTTGTCTCAAACTCCTAGTCTCAAGTGATGCTCCTGCCTGAGCTTCTAGAGCAGCTGAGACTACAGGCGTATGCCACTGCCTGCATTTTTGTATCTAATTCTAATTTTCTTTACTTGCATTCCTAGATGCTTTTAAGATACTAGTATTAAGGTCCACCATTTTATTTTGATTGATTATAAATGTATGTAATGTATAATTTTTATTTTCCCTTTTTCTAGAAACTAATGGCAAATAAAAATTCAAACTTGTATGACGTGTTGAGTGTGCTCTGGCAAATAGCTTGTGAGATTAAGCTTCTGCACGTGGTAAGCAAAATCCTTCTAAATTTCAAGAGACAACTTTATTGTTTTTCAAAGACACTAGTAAATGGAGATAATTTAAAGATTAAGTTAGTTATTTTGCCCGAATGGTTGCAGTCATGGGGCAAGGTAATTTGTGGTGATAAATTTTTAATTTTTTCCTTGTTATAAAAATAATATATGCTTACTGTAAAAACATGAAATGTGTGTGCGTTTTTTAAAGGAAAGAAAAGAAAGGTGTTTTCTAAAAATCACCACTGCAGTTCTACGCCCAGAGGTCACTGTTAAACATTTGTGGCATATTTTTAATCTTCTATTTTTCTTCTGCTTTTCTTTCTCTCTACATAGTGGAGATGATATTGTTTTGTATCTTGTTTTTTTCACATAATAGCTAATAGTTGTAAGCTTTTGCCGTTGTCGTTGAACATGTTTTCTCAGATTTTTAATGGGTACTCAATAATAGTTCATTATAGAGCATTATTCTTTTTAATTTATTTCCTTATGGAAGATCAGAGTTATCTGATAGAAATGTAATGTTAGCCACGTATGTAATTTTACATTTTTAAGTAGCAACATTATAAAAAGTTTTTAAAAAGGTGAAATTAATATTACATTTTATTTAACCCAGTCAATTCAAAATACTATCATTTCAGTGCATAATCAGTATTTTGAAATGAATTATTATATAACTTACATTTTTTGTGCTTGTAACTCTTTGAAATCCAGTATGTTGTATACACTTATAGTACATTTCAATTCAGACTAGACACATTTCAAATGTTCAGTAGCCACATGCGGCTAACAGCTGCCATATTTAATAGCAGAGGGCTAGAGTGTAATAAAATAATAACTATTATTTCTTGTGTACTGTAATTTGCCCATTCTCTTATTCATTTTAGTAAACTAGAGCATCAGTTTTTATAGAATATAAAGTTATATATTTATAAATTCTTGTTTTTTTAAAGGTGTATTGATTTAATTTTTAAATTTTTGCTAGTATATTTCTTCATGTAGCCTGTTAATTGCTTTTATCTGGAAACGTGTTGAGCCCTTCAGTCTGGACACCTAGTTGTGTGTTTATTTGTTGGCTTAGGAATCCTATCTCATTTGATGTTAGCTTTTGTTCCAATTCTTTTTTTTTTTTTTTTTTTAATTTTTTAAATTTATTTCAGCATATTATGGGGGTACAGATGTTTCTGTTACATATGTTGCCCTTGCCCCCACCTCCCTCCCTAAGTCCGAGTTTCAAATATGTCCATCATTTGGG
>CAUYSK010054792.1:0-16087 GCA_963575035.1 Avahi laniger | reverse complement strand
CTTTCCCCAGTTCTAGAGACCAGAAATCCACAATCAAGTTATGGACAGGGCTGCATGTACTCTGAGGGCTCTACAGGGGAATATTTCTTTGCCTCTTCCAGCTTTTGAAGGCTCCAGGCTTCCTTGGCTTGTGGCTGCATCACTCTAACCTCTGCCTCCATCTTCACATGTCCTCCCTCTCCTGTGTCCATGTCTTCTCCTCTTCTGTCTCTTCTGAGGACACTCGTCATTGGATTTAGGACCCATCCAGGATAGTGTCATCTAGAGATCCTTAATTTAATTACATCTGCAAAGACTCTTTTTCCAAAAGAGGTTGTGAGGGTTAGGACATGAATACATTTTTTGGGGGGGGCCACCATTCAACTCTACACCTGCCAAATAAATAGCTTACACTCAAATTCTGATCCCAAGGTTTGCTTTTGGTGGAATCCAAACAAAGTAGGCAACAAAAGAAATACAGGCTATGTGGTCCATACCTCTACCCACAGGCAATTCTCATAGAAAATGCAGCAAACAATAGCTCATAAAGCTTATCAAACTTCCATGTCTGTCTGATTCAGCACTGTGTCCCCAGGCTTTAGTACACAGTACCCGGCACGCAGTAAGGATCCCAAAAAATATTTGTTGAGTGAAGTCTCACCATCCAGATTTGAAGTTTTTCCTCAACTTTGTTTTAATACTTTATTGAGGCATAATTTGTATACCATAAAAATTACCCATTGTAAGTATCCAATGCAATGATTTTTAGTATAGCTATGTGTTGCTTAATGATGGGGACACATTCTGAGAAATGTGTTATTAGGTGATTTTATCATCGTGTGAACATAATGGAGTGTACTTAACAAACCTAGGTGGTCTAGCCTGCTACACATCCAGGCTGTATGGTATAGCCTGTTGCTCCCAGGCTAAAACCTACACAGCGTGTTACTGTCATGAATACTGTGGGCAGTTGCAACACGATGGTAAGTACGGGTGTGTCTAAATATATCTAAGCATAGAAAAGGTACAGTAAAAATGCAGTATTATAATCTTACGGGACTGCTGTCATACATGCAGTCTGCTGTTGACTGAAATGTCCTTATGTGGTTCATGACTAAATTTATAGAGTTGTGCAATCACCACCACAATGCAGTTTTAGAACATTTCCATCACCCTAGAACGTTCCCTCATGCCCATCTGTAGTCAATACCCACTTTCGCCTCTAGCCCCAGGCAATTACTGATCTACTTTCTGTCTCTATAGATTTTTCCTTTCTAGGTGGTTCACATAAATGAAATTATATAATAAGTATTCTTTTGCTTCTAGCTTCTTTCATGTAGCATGTTGAAGTTGATCCATGTTGTAACATGTATCAGTAGTTTATTCCTTATTGTTGAGTGGTATTCCATTGTATGGATATATGCAACATTTTGTTTATCCGTTAACAATCGAGGGACATTTGGATTGGTTCCAGTTTGGAACTATTATGAATAAACATTGTTACTATAAACATTCACATACAAGTCTATGTGTAGTCACATATTTTCATTTTTCTTGAGTAGGTACCTAAGAGTAGAATCCAACTTTTTATTTTTTATTTTTTTTTTTGAGACAGAGTCTCACTCTGTTGCCCAGGCTAGAGTGCCATGGCGTCAACCTAGCTCACAGCAACTTCAAAGTCCTGGGCTCAAGCAATCCTTCTGCCTCAGCCTCCCAAGTAGCTGGGACTACAGGCATGCCCCACCATGCCCGGCTAATTTTTTCTGTGTATTTTTAGTTGTCCAGCCAATTTCTTTCTATTTGTAGCAGAGACGGGGTCTCGCTGTTGCTCAGGCTGATCTCGAACTCCTGAGCTCAAACAATCCGCCCGCCTCAGCCTCTCAGAATGCTAGGATTATAGGCGTGAGCCACCATGCCAGGCCCCAAGTTTTTATTTTAAGAATTTTGAAGTGTATGGAAAAGTCTAGAGAATGGTACCTCATATATCTTTTATCTGAATTCCTTGTTTGGTAATATCTTTGCTTTATCTCTCTGTCTCTATAAAATATATTTTATGAACTATTTGAAAGAAAATTGCAGACATCATGACATATTATCCCTAAATATTTCATCTGTTAAGATTAAGGCCATTCTCTTACATAACCACAATACCATTATCACAATGAAGACTTTTACCAACTTTATTTTGAAATTTTTCAAAACTACAGAAAAATTGAAAGAATAATACAATGAAGTGATTCTTCACTTTGCTGTAATTTCTTGTATTGTTGCTTTGACCTTTCTTTCTCGAATTTTCTCATTGCCACTGCTGCTCCTAAAATATTTGTGCTGGGCCATTCTTGGTGCACAGACATGGAATATTCCTGACTTGTCATGTTCTTCCTCCTCCACTGCTTACTCCCAAAGTTTTCAGTGCTGGTTTTGCAAGACTCCAAGGTGCTTCCAGTGTCTTGTCCTGAGGGATGTTACAAAATTCTCAACATTTCCCTCACCTCCACAAAGGCTTGGCTCGGATGCCAACTTCGTCATAACACTTACCATCCCCACGCTATTAAAAATTCCTACTCCATCTCCCTCCCCTCACTAGAAGTTCCTACCCCATTTACTCTGCCATATTTTCTTTCCTCAAAGCACTTATCACCTTCTAACTAACATAAGGTATAATTCATACATCTGTTATATTTATCAATTGCCTCCTCCCCACTAGAACATATGCTCTATGAGGGCAGAGATATTTGTCTTTTTGGTTCTCTGCTGTATCCCCAGGTCCAAGAACGATGTGCCTGGCACATGGAGTGCTCAATCCACACTGGTAGAAGCAATGGATGGATTATGCACCATGGATATGTGCAGTGTGAATCCGGCAGCCCTTCAGGAGGAGGAGGGACAGGCTGGCATGAGCTAGTATCGTCCTTCAGAAGGTGTGGGGAAGGAGCAAAGGTTTAGCCTTAATTAACCTTCTGAACCCCAAGTGGAAGGCTTTGGAAAATCATTAACCCTTTAAAAACTGAAAAATGGACCCCTCCCTTCAATAGATAAGTCCATAAATTTCCAGATAGGAAGCCTCCCAATACTTTTCTGAAGAAAGATGTTTTTTGCCTCAGAGAGCAATCAAGATCAAGTAACTCTCCAAGGACCACAAAGCCTGGAACTCAGCCAGCCCTGGACTTCTTGGAGGAGGCAGTACCACACCCACCGTGTCCTTAAAAGGCCCTTCCCGAGGGCAGCACCTGCTCCCCCAGCAGCACGGTTGTACCACATGGCCCATCCTGCCCTGGCCTGGTCCCAGCTGTTAAAAAGGTGGGGCCGCCTGGCCTGGCCAAAAGGAGCCAGTCCACAGGCTGGCACAGCCCAGGGGGCACCTGAGTGACGTGCTTTGCCTGCCAAGAGGAGCCAGTCAGCTTCCCGCTCCTGAGACCCTGAATTAGAAACTAGAGAGGGTCCTGCCTTTAGGAGGAAGATGCTAACAGGAAGCAGAGCCAAAGGCTCTGAGTCAGAGGATGTGCTCTGCGAGGCCACGAGCAGAAGCTATGAGGAAGCACGAGGTAGTGAAAGCTGTGAGACAGAAGAAAGCCCTTTGAAGAACAGCAAGAAGGTGAAGAATTCCACAGATCCCTGCCCCTGAGGTCCCTCGGGCTGCTCTGAGTGCAGGATGATATCTGGTTCCAGTCTCTTCAAGGCCTGGCTAGTCCACAGATCCTGTTCTCCAGAAGTTTCCATCGCCCTCACCACTTTGCAATTTCTTTACCACAGACCTCATCACTTGAACTAGGTTGGTGACCTCTTCATTCCTTGCAACCCAAAGAATCCAAGTGAAATAGAAATATGTGAGTGTATGTTGTGTACCGTAGCCTACAGAGAAAGATAACATTCCCGGAGGGTCCCTACCCTCAGGAAGCTTATTGTTTTCACCTGCGCTTCTCCCCACAGCAACACATCCCTTTGAAGTGTTCTACGGCCTTGCTACCCCAGGTGTGGTCCCAAACTCCTGTGCACAGATATAGCCTGTTTTAAAAGGGAGACTGTTTTAAAAGCAGAACCCAGGACCCCACCTCAGACCTACTCAACCCCACTTAAATCACAGGAAACCATGAAAGTGTTTGGACCACTGCTTCCTCCCACCCGGCTAATATTCCCAAAGCCACTGTCCCCATCACCTCCCGCTCCTAGACTCCCACTTGCCACAGACTGGATGACCAACATCAGTAATTCTGTTGGTAACAGAGCTACTGGCAAAGGTCTTTGCTTGTAAAATGCGAGCTTCTTAAAGCCGTCCCTTGGCCTGTGTCCTTCACATGTCTCGCATTAGATTTTGTTTGCAATGATATTGTAAATGCTTGTCTTTTTTTTCCTGAGATTCATCCCATTTTGGTAAAATCCATTGAATAAATCCAAGGATTAAGAGAATCTGTTCCTCTACCCCTGTTCTTTGCAATGGTAGACGATCCCTAAGGAGCATTTTAACTACATTCTTTCGACATGCCGTCATCCTTGAGAAGTATCTATAGTTTCAGGTTACAGCTTGTTTTCATCTCAAACACCAGAGAAAGAAAAACCCCTTCAAGAGATGAAACACTAAGAGATAAAATGCGATTATTTTTCCAGGAGGGGTTTATGTTTCATGTTCCTAAGCCTAAACCGTATGTTCACCGTGTTCACCGCCTGGGTCGGTTGCTGGCCCGGGGTCCTACCCTTCAGGATCAGCCACGCCCCCTGCATTTACAAGCCCACCTACAAGCCCACCAGCAGTCCTGGAAAAGAGGGTCTGGAAGGAGGTGCCGCTTTGTGTGCACCTCCCTCTGATTTGTCCTTCCTCTCTTCCTCCCTCTCTCCTTCCCCTTTTGTGCCCTCTATCCTTCTTTCCCTCCTCCCAGTAAGAGGTACTGAGGGCTGACAACAGGCCATATACTGTGCCGGGCCCAGCTCCTAGAGTGTATGTTCTATCCAGCAAGGAGGATGCAAAATCAGTCATCAATCAAATCACTTCAATTATAAGTGCTAAGTAGGAGAATTGCAGGATGATGGACTTCCTGGAGAAAAAATAATGTCTGAGCCAAGGCCCAAAGGATGAGTAGCAGTGAGCCAGCAAAGAAGGAAGGGAGTGCCTCCTGACTCCCTGCTGGCCCCGTCCTGCCAGCCCAGCGCTTGGCTGGCCCATGGGGTGCCTCTGCCCCAACTTGGCACCTCCAGCCATTGACTCCCTGCTGACCTTGCCCAATGCCCTGTTGTGCTGAGAGCTCCACAGCCTGGGCTTAGAGACTGTGTTCTTGTCTGTGTCTGACCTTGGCCTGGGCCATTTTCTGTTCCACTTCTCCCATATTGCTGCTGACAGCTCACAGAGTCCCTGCCCAGCTAGGTAGCAAGATACAGAATGGTATCACTTTCCTCTTAGTTTATTAGAAAGCATTTTCTTTGCAAACAGAATCATCTTTGCTTTCAGCACCAGGATGATAACTCAAGCTCAGTGCAGGGTTTATGGTTGTGATGGGGCCAGTTCTTGTGCTGGAGACCATTTCTAACACAGCTGCATCTTCTCATGGCCAAGGAGCTGGCTAAGTCTCAGCGGCGTGGACAGCAGAACCATGCTAGGTGGGTCAGGGCAGGGGGCATCTTGCTGATGCCTTCAGACTGGCTGGAAGGAGACTGCGATGGTGATGTTTTCCGCAGCCTCCTCTCCAGGCTGCACGAGCAGCCGCTGGAGTCCTCCCTCCATCTGAATAATTTGGGTGTTTTGCTAAACGGACTACAGCTTCTTTTTTTCAGAACATCACAGACATATTTTGGGGTTTCTATTTGTGAACAGGTGCGGCAGGAAGCACGATTCGTTTGTTTATTAGGGTGTTTATTACCTTGTGTTTTGAAAAACATTCTGAAAAGGAAAAATGGCCTATCTGATGCCTTTTGCTTTCCTCTATGCTGTGAACAACTGCTATTACCTTTAGTTTACAGAATCCCCATCTGGTTAGGTACTTTGATTTATCTTGGCTGGAATCCAGATCGGCTGATTTGGTTTATTTTAAGGAGTTTTATTTTAAGAAACTTTTGACATTTAAGAATTTAATTGGAACAATCTGTACCCAGAAATTTTTTAATGCAGTCTAGCATTAAAAGATGTTCTTCAGAGTGTATAAGGGTTTTAGTTTAAAAAAACAAAACAGAAAATCAGGGCCTTCCATACCTCAATAGTCTTTGTGCTTCAGGAGCTTGCTCAAGATGTGGTGGGAGAATCCTCAGGTTGGGACTTGTGTCAATAATGAGTATGGACAGAATGGCTATTTCTAAAATGGACTTTTCCAACCCTCAAACCCAGCTCCGCTGGGGTGGACGGTCTACCATGGGCCAGCAACAGTGGAGTGAAGAGCATGTTGCCAGCGATCGTCAGGTGATCAGGCCTAAACTGGGGTGGATTCAAGAATCTGCCTCATTCCCTTGGCCTTAGGAATGAGAGTCAGAAAGAGACCAGGTTGGTTCAGAATTCCTGCACTCTGAGAATCGAAGTCATAACCAAAAGTTCAAGAGCCCGGTGAGCTTTGAGACTCCCAAGAAGGCCCCAGCTTCTGAGACTGGCCTGATTCTCTACCAACTTTCTGCATGGTCTGCAGAATTCTTTGTTCTTTTAGTGAGCTCACGCTGACTAACATCCCTGAGATCGCTGTGGACGGAATCAAAGAGCTTCCCAGCCTCCAGAGAACAAGAGGCAGAAACCAGGCCCCTGAAGCCCAACGGATCGTAATAAGTGCTTACCACGCTTTGAGCCGTGACTTGCGGACCATACCCAAGACCCAGGTGCTCTCGCAAATCCCCCTCGGCTGCCACAAAGAGCCACTTGTGTGTGCAACCAGCACTCACACTCGGCAAGTGCGCCCTGAATTCTTTACTTCCCTATTTCTACAGAATGCACCGCCATCCTCCGTTCTCCCAGTCCCCACCTTAGTGTCATTAGTCACCTCACCTTACTGCCATAGACTCAGTAATTGTGTGTTCTTGCCCTGGTTTCCTAATCTTTCTGATCATGTCTTATCATCTATTTTCTTAAAATACCTCCATCAAAGGGCTTTTATAGAGAGTCTTAGATGTCAGGAGTTTGAACTTTGAGAAGTGAAGAGGGAAAAATAGGGTGTTAGCATTTTTAAAGCACTTACTATGTGTTGGGCTTTATTAGGCATTTACACTGAAAGCTTAGACCTAACATAGCCCTCTCTCAACTGTGCAGTTCTGACTCCAATTATCCTGCATGCATCTTACTCCAGGCAAACTAGACTATGTCTTCTTACTTGAGCGAGTCTGAATTCTCTCCCAACTTCTTATCTTTGATCATACTCTTCTTTCTACATGTCATATCTCACTCTCACCACCTTTCTAGGGTGAAATCCCACACATCTTTTAAGGCCCATTAGTGGTATACTGATAAATATTTAATAACCAGCTGTCTCGTAAAATGCTAATTTGTAGTGTTTGCTAATTTTTATAGTGTAAATACTCCCACCATGGCCAATTTTAAGTTACCGATCTGACATCAACTGGCTCAAAAAAATTCTGAAAATTTATCTATCATTTTTCAAAGACCAGAACGAGCTAGCTCTAACATACCACTGTGCCTCAAATGTCATCTGTCTTGATATCCCCAATCCGTAGCATGTCTTCCCTCCTTTGAACTTTGTTAGTCATTAGCACTCTCTCATGAAAAGTCTTCTGAATTATATTACGGTTATAATGGATCTCTGTTATCATCTCATCTTAGATTATTAACTTTTCAAGGGCATGAACTGTCTTACTCATCTATGTACGCACAATGGTGCCTAGAACAATAATGGTGCTCAATAAATGTTTGCTGCATTAGACTGATGGTGAAGATTATCACCAGGGCTTGACACACTGTTGTGGTAGGGCTACAATGACATCATGTATGTAAAGCACTTACAAAGTGCTTGGCCCAGCAGTGCTCAATTAGTGACAGCTAATTTTGCTACTGTCTGAGGCTTCTGGAATTAAGGGAGCACACATTTTAAGTTCTAGCAGTGATTCGTCAACTCCTCCCACAACAACCACACACATTATAATCACCTAGGGAACTTTTACAAGCCCTGATGCTCAGACCAATAACTTTTGTAAATTTCCCCAAGTGATTCTGTTGTGGACCAAGTTTGAGAACCAGTATCCTATATGCTTCCAATCCTCTCCCTGGCTAATGAGTCAAAAGATGTCAAAAAGGAAATGAGATCTAAATAGAACCAGCTACTCCTTTAAAAAAAATCCTCCTGCTCACTAAAAAATTCCAGTAAAAAGGAGGAACACTCACTCACAGGATGACCCTATTTGGCGATCACATTAGGTGGAATCACCTGAGAGGGAAGACTGAGCATGAGTAATTCAGCCTTCTGTAGGGACAAGAGAGAAATACCTCTCTGTCAGCAAACTTCTGTAAGTGAAGTTCTTCAAGCTGGCAGAATTTTAGAGGCATTTTGTTTAAATTAGATTTGGCCCTGTGATGATTTAGTGCAGATTAAACATAAGTCAGTTTTATCTCAATAAGCATCAGTGTGTTTGCCCCAATTCTTTTGTTCCACTGGAATTTTATTGTATCAAGATAATAGAGCTATCAAGGCTCAAAATGATTCTTTTTCTCATAAAATATTTGTGGTAATAAGAATGGACTTCCTTTAAGTCAAGACAATTATGCATTTCTAGCTCTGAGAAGCAGGTATTGCTTTTCCCTGAGAGCTGGTGAAACTACAGCAGTGCGTGAGACCTGGCTGGTCCAAAAAGGCACTGGGCAAGGCCAAACATGAAGCAAGAGATTTCTGTCCTAACCATGGGACACATTTCATCTTTCATGGATATTTCATGATTGCAGCTTTGTCATGTGTCTCTCATATTAAAGGTATTCGCAAAAAAAAAAAATCCTTCTGCACAGTAAATAAAGCAATTCTGCTTTAATAGTCTTGTAGATGACTCTCTTTGTTTTTCTTATGAAAATGATAGCCTGAAAGTTCACTTTAAAGAAAAGGGTAGGGGGAGAAGAATATGTATGTGTGTGTGTTACAGTCAAATTTTCGAGGTCTATGATGGTTTTCTTTGATGACTCACTCTGAATGAGTCTTTAACAAATCATGTTTAAATATATCTTTGAGGCATTAAAGAAAATGTGTATGGAGGTGTAAGGTGGCTAATGGAAAAGCTTCAAGTAGCACTGTTGGTTCTGCTGGACCATATCGAATGCTTTTGCAAAGCCACGTTTTTGCTATTCTTAGCTCAATATAGAATTTTCTTATAGACTCTCTGGATTGTCTTTGAAATAAGTATTTTTAGCTATAAATACTATTCGATGGATTATAATTCTTTTTCTCCTATGCTATATGCATAGCATATCACTAAAATGTGTGGATTTTTTAACCCTGAAGTGAAATGAACCCTAAAAAAAAACTCTTGGCAGAACCTTGGATTTTAGATCAAGGCTCTGTAATATCATAAGTGCTTCAAATTTATGGCATTATCAGAACTCTCGTTTCTATGTGAATCACATCCCCAAAACTATTACTTGCCTTTCTAATCTTTTTCCTCTGTTCTAACATTATAAATGTATAAAGGACATATATGCGTGATACCGGCATCCAATATACCAAACTTATTCCCAAGGATTACCAAGAGGGACCACTGAATACCACTATGGGTAGAGCTCAGAATCAGGAATCACAAAGTCCACTAACTGTTATCTTCAAATATTACAGTGATTTTGAGTCACCAGATAAAGTTACAAGACTGGCTATGGAATCAGATTAACCAGATCTATCAGATTCTACTTGGTGCAGCAAATCTGAAAGGAGACAGTAGCAGTAGAAACAGCAAAGTTTCGTCTTCATGTCCACACATCATTCTTTGCTCTTTGCACAAGGACTCTGCAATAATTTTTCAGCCCCTCTGATTGTGTGACCACACAGGGAACATCTCAGATTCCCCTTGTCTTGAGAAAATGGGCACAATTGTCCCAGTTTTCTGAGTTCTCTAATATCCAAGCCCTGCCCAGAATCGCAATCACCTAATGCACCATTGTGTAGCATTAAGTAGTAAAAAGGATGATAAACCAAGGTCCAGTTTGGTTGCAGGGATGAACCAAGACTAGAAAAAGAGGGAAAATCTACTGTTACTGCAAAAGTTGTCTATAGAAGAGCAGGGCTATAGATGAATCCATTTCTCTGAATGCCTTAGTCAGGACCCTTTAGGAAGCTTCATTAATTCTGTCTATTAAGGAAAGCAGCATTTAGTACACTAAAAGAGCAAATATACGCCCATTTTTATCCTGGGGATAACTAGACAGAACCTGATCCAACATTCTTGGGTTCATTTATTATGAAAGATGTTAAGATGCAGAAATCCTAACTTCAGGAGATCTGGTATCCAGGCAACATTACAGCAAATAAAGGTGGAGCACCCAAAGTCCACAGGTGAGAGAGAGACCAGGTGAATAAATTAAGATTGGGTTCGACTGCACATAACAAATACATAGCACTGACTTACGTAGGACAGAAGTTTCTTTCTATCATTTTTTGTCCTGTGTAGGGGCCATGGGAAAATTTCTCTTCACCCTCTGAAGTTTTGCTGGAAAATCAACTCACAAAAGCCAGATTAACTGGAGAAAGGGTATACAAATTTTATTTAACATGATCATAGTTTTACATGACACAGGATCCTTCAGAACAAAGACCCAGAGATACAGGGGAAATTGTCCATTTTTATGTTTAAGTTCAACAAAGTATGGACAGCCAGGTACAAATATGATTGGACAAAAAGCATGTGATCTACTGCCAATGGACTGAGGCCAGCAAAGCCTGTCTGTCTAGATTCTACTTGGCCTCTCTGTGCAGTTTTTCTTCCTTCTGTGTGTGGGGCAGGATCCTCTCCGAAATGGGGGTCTTATGACCTATAGTCAAACAAGGTAGATGAGATAATTTCTACATGGCCAGTTTTCATGCAGAAAGGCAGAGAGGAATTAGAGTAATGCTTTTAGGCTTCATGGCTGACCTTGGGAAAAGAGGTTCTGGTTTCTATGACCCACCTTGGGGAAGAGGGATTTTAGTTTCTATGGCTAGCCTCAGAGAAGAATGGGACTGAGAGACAGGAGGGCAGGAGAAAGTCAAAGAAAAACGTTTGCTTTTGAGGCCTTCATTTTGGGGTGTCGTTTTCTGAGTCCCAACACTTGTAAATGAACACTGTAGGGCTGTTATAACTATTGCATGTGTTTGGGCACCCAGGCTCCACGCTCCTCAGTACATGGTTTCCACCTCACAGTTGAAGATGGCTGCTTGAAACCCACCCGAGAGGAAGGGCAGAGGGGAGGAGGAGGAAGTAGAGGAACTAGGGCACATATCGGCTGTCCTCCTGTCAAGTTTCCCAGAAACTGCCTTCCATACATATTACACTGGACATAACTGAGTCCAATCAACCATATGTAGCTGCAAGGGAGCTTGGGAAATATGGCGTTCGCAGCAAGTGGTCACCAACCCAGGTAGAAAGTGGCAGTTCTGTTACAAGCAAGGAGAGAATAGGTATTGAGATGGGAATCCAGGGGTCTCTGCCACAACCTGACTAATGTCACTGCTCATGTTCAGGGTTGAGAGGTGCCATAGGTAGGTGTAAAGCCTAGAATTAGGAGACCTGGATCCTATTTTCACTTCTTCTCCAGTATCCAAGTGACCTCGGTAATCTCACCAGTAAAATGGATATGTCATTGCTAAAAATTAAATGTTGTAACACATGATATTATAAGAATAATTAGAAAATTAGTGAATTGCATTTTTTGTATGTTTCCATTCACAAAAGATAACCACTTGTTTAAAGTGCCCGCTGAATTAATTACCTGAAGCACATAACTTATGAAATCAATCATCCGCACAGGAGAAAATAGAATGGTTGAAACTTTGAGTTGAAAGAGACATTCAAGGATGTCTAATTCAACCTCTCTCCCGATATAGAAATCTCTGCCGAGTAACCCTGACAGATGGTCCCCTGTCTTGTGCTTAAGCACTCCTACAGTGTGTTATTTTGTAGTTCCATTGATGGACAGCTCCAATTGTCAGATAGTTCATGCGAATAGAGATCTAAAAACTCCCTCCCTTGAACCCCCGTCTCCTGAAACAACAGGGAACAAAGCCATTCTCTCCTCTTCATGACAGTCCCTCAACCAGTGGAAGATCACTCTATGTCATCTCTTAGTCTTCTCTTCAAGCTAAACAATCCTGATTGTTGCAACTGTTTCTTCAGCCATCAAGCATTCATCTCTCTCACCATCTGGGTATCTTTCTCTACCTAAGTGTTTCTTGAATTTTGTTGACAATGACCCACAGAAAGACATCCATTTTAATTTTTTATTTTTTGTAGAGATGGGGTCTAACTATGTTGCCCGGGCTGATCTTGAACTCCTAAGCTCAAACAATCCTCCCGCCTCGCCTCCCAAAATGCTGGGATTATAAGCGTGAGCCACCACACCCAGCCCATTAAATGGGTTTCATATTCATTCATGGGTGGCAACTCATAGTTTGAAAATCACAGCTCCAGATGAACTCTGACCTGTGAATGTTCTTAGAAGGTAGTGCCCTGATACTGCTGGTAGATCTGAGTGAGCAAAAATGGCTTCTATTTCCTGAGTCCAGAACTTGGTGTCCTTAGTTTAAGATAGTCCATGTGTATTAAATTTTAAATCACATTATCGCACTGTTTACTGATCATTTGAGTCAGTTATAACTATAATACTTTCTCTATATGAACAGTTTCCAAGCCTGCTTTTCCTCATCCTATGCTTATGCAATTTTTTTTTTTTGAGACAAAGTCTCACTCTGTTGCCCGGGCTAGAGTGAATGCCATAACGTCATCCTAGCTCACAGCAACCTCAAACTCCTGGGCTCAAGCGATCCTCCTGCCTCAGCCTCCTGAGTAGCTGGGACTACAGGCATGCGCCACCATGCCCGGCTAATTTTTTCTATATATTTTTAGTTGTCCGATTAATTTTTTTCTATTTTTAGTAGAGACGGGGTCTCGCTCTTGCTCAGGCTGGTTTCGAACTCTTGAGCTCAAACAATCCGCCTGCCTCGGCCTCCCAGAGTGCTAGGATTACAGGCGTGAGCCACACGCCCGGCCTGTTTGTCTATTTTTGTGCCAATGGAAGTGGCTGTTTTTATTATGTAGTCATAAATTTCTCCTGTAGAGGAAAGTGGGAGAAGGAAAGGGATGGAATCTGTTGCTTCCGGTTGAATCTAGAAGGGCTTGTGGTTGCTCTGGCCAACAGAATACAGTAGGAGTAATTCTATATGACTTTGGAGGGCAGGTCATAAAAGGTCGTGCAGCTTCTTTGTTCACTATAGCATCCACTGTAGGAGGCCTGAGACTCCTGTCTACAATAATGGAAAAGCCAAACATAAAGAATCCAGTCAACAGTCTCAGCTGAACTCTGATTCAGTCATCCCCTCAAGGCACTAAACATGTGTTGTACTTAGATTTATGTATCATTTTATGACTTAAAAATTCTTGCTTAATCCAAAGTCATTAAGATATTTCCATATACTATCTTATAAAGTTTTATAGTTTTGCCTTATACATTTAAGTCTTCAAACTACATAAATCGAGAGGGGGATGATTGGAGTTACTGACCTAAAGTCCTCCTATTGTTGATGAGGAAGATAGAGACATTATAACTTGAGTCTAAGTTAGGTATGCATGTTAAAATTTCTAAGATAACCAGTAAACATAAATAGCTTCTAGCCAAACTGAGCAACTCATAGTAGTCTTCTGTAACTTAGAGGTATCATGCACCTAACACTTTTCCTCTAATTTTTCTTCAGAAGCCCTGTTTCAAAATCACCGATATTAACTTACAAGAGCAATTTCAAAATTATATACCACAGCAGGAACTCATACACACCTCTATGACCCCGTGTATTCTTCACTACCATTGGGAACTCTAGTACTTCTGCTTCATCTATCATTTTAGCAAAATTTTCGTGGCCACCTGGTTTGAGCAAAAAAACAAATTTAAGAAGAACGGCAGGACAAGTGTTCTATGATCAGTTTTATTTACACTGAAGACAACAGCACAAGACAGGCAGAAGGTAAGAGCCTGATGGCTACCTTCTGTTTTTCTTGGAAAAATAAATAAAATTTTGAAAGTATAACTGAATTATTATTTAAAACAACCACACCTTTTACAATGAATAATGGCTATCAAACTATACATATTCTGATATACAACTTAAAGAAAAAATCTTTCAGCTAAACTGAGTTTCCTAATTCTATACCATTTCATATTTTTCTCCCTTATTCCTTTACCACACAAATAATAAAAGCCCCAAGATTTACTTTAATATATCCACGTCCTTGGTTGGATTAAGAAATTGAAGAATGAGTTGGTTAAGAAGACTTGTCCAAGATTGAAGAGATGCTGCACACACATATATACCCTCTTTATTATGAAACGCATACCAGTATTTCTTATCTTCATTATTAATCAGAGTTCTTTCTACATTGAGGTAACTTACTATCCATGGGTTGAACCTTGCTTCTTACTATTTTTATTGCCCAGGAACAAATGATACAATAGCAAGATTAGGGTAAAAATAGATTGTAGCTATAAAAATCAGCATGATGATAGAGAAAAATTAAATCAGGAGAAAGTTAATTAAAGAACTGCAGTATGAGTAATTTGTAGCTTGGCAAAATTATGATGATTTTAGTCACCAAATCTTAATCCATCACTAGAACAAAGATAATATTTGCTAACTTGGTTTAACCTTTTTCCTTTCCATTCCCATAAAATCAAAATTGTAGAACCATGATCCAAGCTATAATATCCCAAAAGCATTAGAAAGACAGAATTCAAGTTTAATTCATCAGTTCTGTCTCTTCTTGTTCAATTGCTAAAAGGAGCAAATGCATTCACACAAGCTACAAAGGCTTGGAGGGCTCCCTTCTTTAAAATATTTACAATAAGAAGAGAACAGGGGTTTCTTTTTAAAGCCTCATTAAATCTCCAAGCATTCTATTGAACATTTACTTGGAGAAATACCTTTATGGAAAACTGCACTGATTTACAGTAAGTCTGATTTTTTCCAAACCAGAAGAACTGGCAGAGCAGGAAATACATTAACGTAACATTGTTCAGAGCAGTGGTACTCAAAGTGTGGTCCTGTAACCTGTGCCTGTTTGTGACTTGTTTGCTATTGTTATGTGGTTAATATAAGAGTAAGCACTAGAAGCTTTTACAGCCATCTGGCATTGCTATGATATTTCCATTGTATTTACATGAGTATTAATCCACAGCAGATTGACCTTTTTAAAAAAATGATCCTTCACCAGATAGTTTTAGAAGCATTGCTTTATATTATACATAGAAAAGTAACATTTTCTTAAAATAATGAAATTATTTATGAGGTATTATCAAGAAAATAATGAAAACAATGAGAAATTAAACAGAGATGTCAAATTCTATTACCTTTTACCTCAGAAGCTGGCAAACTAAGGCCTGCCTGTGGGCCATATTTGGCCTAGTGCCTGTTTTTAATAAATAAATTTTATTGGAACAGAACCACATTCATTTGTTTAAGCATTGTCTATAGCAACTTTCACACTACAACAGCATTACTGAGATCACCACAGAGAATTTTAGGTCCGTAAAGCCTAAAATGTTTACGATCTGGTCCTTTACAGTAAAAGTTTGCTAACCCCATTCATTCTACCCCATTTTGAGGAACTAATCTTAAGACATGATTCATAATTTTCCTGCCCAGTTTGTTAAAACTGAAAGTCACTTCTATAACAAGTTCTTTCATGTTTACGAATTTAGCCTATTGGTTTAGTATGGCTTTCAAAACTACCAGTGCTCTAATATTTAGGCTACACATTCTCATTAGCGATCTCACCATAAGAGAAAGTATCTGGCAGAGGAACGCCATGGCCAGCCAACTCTTGAAATGTCCAGAACTTATTAACACAGTTCAGAATGGCTTGAGGTCGATTCATCAACCGGCATCCCATCTTCTCTAGATGGCGCAAAACAGTGATATCACTATCACTTTGCACCCAAGGGGTTGGTACTCTCACTACCACCACTTGGGGGTAGGCA
>CAUYSK010054790.1:0-47287 GCA_963575035.1 Avahi laniger | reverse complement strand
CGTCCTCATATAGTCCCCTAATCTTTGAAAAAGCAGACAAAAACATACACTGGGGAAAAGAATCCTTATTCAATAAATGGTGCTGGGAAAACTGGATAGCCACATGTATAAGACTGAACCAGGATCCACACCTTTCACCTCTCACGAAAGCCAACTTGCAGTGGGTAACAGACTTAAACCTAAGGTGTGAAACTATTAGAATTCTAGAAGAAAATGTTGGAAAAACACTTATAGAGATTGTCCTAGGCAAAGAATTTATGAAGAAGACCCCAAAGGCAATCCCAGCAATGACCAAAATAAATAAATGGGACCTGATCAAATTGAAAAGCTCTGCACAGCCAAAGAAACTGTCACCAAAGCAAACAGACAACCTACAGAATGGGAGAAAATTTTCACAGGCTACACATAAAATAAAGGGCTGATTACTAGAGCCTCATAATAAAGTTTGAAGTTTGGTAAGTTGATACCTCCCATTTTGTTTTTATTGCCTAGAACTGTTTTTGCTATGCGGGGTCTATTCTGGTTCCATACAAAGCGTAAATTAATTTTGCTACATCAGGTATGCTAGGATATTTCTTGACGTGAGATCTACTGGCTAAATTATTTTTTTACTGGAAGAGCTAAAATTTGAAACAGGCTGGGCTTCAATGTAATACATATCGTAGAGAGCAGGCAGGATAGAAGATGCTGTAATTTCATACTCCTTTCTGTATTCCTGAAGTTCTGTAACTTTTTAGGGCATGATGAGTCACAAAGTAGAAATGTGTGAAGAAGATATGACTGGGCATGGAAACACATAAGATTTCACCAGTTTTATCAGAAGGGTGATGACCAAAATTTCTGCTGTTGCTGCTTCCCCAGAAAAGAATGAAATTTGTAGAGGGTAAGAGCCATCTGGTCCCATGGATAACAGTAGTAATTCTGTCCTCCCAGAGTTGCTCCTATTCACTGAAATTGGCCTCAAGCATCATTATACCAGACAGTATTATAAACCAAGATGATAATATCCAATATTAAAACCACTGTGGGGTTTTGTTTTATGCCTTCATTTTGTTTTCTGTAACTTTGTGTTAGTTTTCTTTTTAAGAGAAAAGAAGAAGTGCATGTACATAAATAAAATCTCAGAGGCTTTTCTTTAATCCATTCCTCACAGTGCTCAACAATTATTTCTCCCTTTCTATCCAGAGTGTGTAATTCCAAGATGATGAGAGAAAGACATGCCATCTGGATGTCATAAGAAAATAAGTTGTTTCTGAGGTCGGCCTGGAGCCACCTGAACCAATGTGATCGCAGGGGAGTTGGCTCACACACGTAATCCCAGCATCTGAGAACAAGACGCCTTCGGGCTGGTTCTCCTCGGATTGTTCTTCGCTGTGACATTTCTTCAGCCTCAGTCTGAAGATCAGTAAGAGGAAGTGCTACGCCTCTCTCCAAAGGCAGATTAGTCATATTTGGACAGCTCTAATAATCATAAAATTGTTCTTTCAATCTGGGTTGAACTCTGCTTCCATGTAACTTTGATTGATTTGTTCTTATCCTGCCACTGGAAAGTACAGTGCGTGTGATCCCTTTACATTCAACATCTAAAATATTTGAGGGCAGCAATTATAAGTACTTCCATTACAACAACTTCACAAACATTTTTTCAATTGTAAGTATTTCATGAATATTAGCTCTTTCATTTTTTTAATCAACCATTCCACGTATAACCTGGTTACCAGAGTTATTCTTTGATTTGGTCTTCTGCACATCCTGTTATCTTTTTTTTAATAAACTGTTTATTGTAAAATTGTTTTAGACTTACAGAAAAATTGCAAAGATAGGGCAGAGTTTCCATATACCCTGCACATGCAGTTTCCCTTATTATCATCTCATATTAGTATGATACATTTGTCACAACTACTGAACCTATATTGATACATCATTATTAACTAAAGTCCATACTTTATTCAGATTTCCTTAGTTTTTAACCAATGTCCAGGATCTCATCTAGATATTACATTAGCCTCCTCTTGACTACGACAGTTTCTCAGACTTTTCTTGGTTTTGATGACCTTGATGCTTTTGAAAAATGCTGGCCAAGTATTTTGTAGAATGTTCTTCAATTGGAATTTGTCTGATGTTTTTCTCATGATTAGATTGGGGTTATAGGATTTATCACAGAGACAAATTGCCATATGTATCACCTATATCAAATGTATTAATACATATTATGAACATGATTTATCACTGTTGACGCTGACCTTGACCATGTAGTGAGACAATGTTTGTCAGGTTTCTCCACTGTACAGTTATTCTCCCCACTGCTCCTTTCTATACTGTACTCTTTGAAAGAATGTCATTATACAGAGGCCATATTTAAAGAATGCAGAGTTATGTCCAACCTCCTTGAGGGCAGAGTATCAGCATATGTTATTTGGAATTCGTTTGCATCAGATATTTGTCTTTATCCCATTTATTCAATTATATTTGTATGGACCCATGGATACTTATTTTATACTTTGGGTTATAATCAGTACTACTTTATTTATTTTGTTTCTGAAATTGTCCCAGCTTTGTCTGTTGGGAGCTCCTTCAGGTGACTTTTGCATTTCTTCAAAATACTCCTGACATTATGGGGTTTGTGTTTTTTTGTTTTTATTTATTTGCTTATTCAGATACTTCCTTACTTTCAGATACTACAAGATGCTCTAGGTTCATCTTGTCTATTTCCTACCCCCTGTCTAAAATCAACCATTTCTTCTAGATGCCCTGGTTTTTGTATATTGGAGAATGGTATTAGAAACCAAAAACTGAGAGTTAAACATGTTCATTGCTATTGGAGTACAGTTGCTTTTAAGCCTTCTTAGCTGATAGAGCAAATATATATATGTGTGTGTGTGTGTATACTAACCCATGTATATATACGTGTCTAAAATATTTGTATACGTAACCATCTATTGCATATACAACTAAATATACAAGCTAAACATGAGTTTGTCCTGATGTTCTCAACTCTAATCCATTACCACGTGGATCATTCTAGCCTCCTCCATTGCTTATCTATAAATTTCCCCTCCAACACTGAGAAACCTGGCTCATACCATCTACTACCCATTTACTTAACTGTTCAATTCTGATATACTTGTATAGCAATATCTGAATTTTTTTTTTTTTTAGAGATGGGGTTTCATTATATTGCTCACACTGGAGTGCAGTGACTATTCACAGGCATGATCATAGCACACTGCAGCCTGCAACTCCTGGCATCAAGGGATACTCCTGCCTCAGCTTTCTCAGTAGCTGGGACTACAGGCATACATCACTATGCCTGGCCTCTTTTTACTTTAATTTTATAGATTCAAATCAGTTACAACCTTACATAGATCAGTATCTTCCCCCCACCCCCATTCTATTCAGTGACATTGTTTCATACATTGGTAAAACAGTTCTATTATTTTGTTAAATTCTACATTCTTTCCTGGAAGTCCCACAACATACTAATGATTTATTAATTTGTATGGGTTAAGATTCACTCACTGTGCTGTAAATTTCTACAGGCTTTGACAAATGCACAGTGTCATGTATCCACCATTACAGTATCATGCAGAATTATTTAATCACTCTAAAATATCACCTATTCAACTCTCTACTGCTCCCCCTAAACACTTGGCAACCACTGATATTTTTTTAACATCTCTATAGTTTTGTCACATAATTGGAATCATACAACATGTAGTATTTTTAGACTGGCTGCTTTCACTTAGAATATGTATTTAAGATTCAACCATATCTTTTTGTGGCTTGCTAGCTCATTTCTTTTAATTGATTAATAATATTCCATTGTATAGCTGTAGCACAGTTTATTTATCCATTCTCCTATTGAAGGATATATCAATTAATTACAATGATTTGGTCATTATGAATAAAGTTGCTATAAACATTCACAAGCAGGTTTTTGTTTGTCTCAATGGAGTAAATACCTAGGAGTACAATTGCTAGATCATATGCTAAGACTATGTTTCACTTTGTCTGAAACTGCCAAACTGTCTTCTAACATGGCTATACCATTTTGCACTTCCATAAGCAATGAATTGGGGTTCCTATTGCTCTGTATCCTTACCAGCAATTTTATTGTGACTTCTTTGGATTTTAGTAATTCTAATAGGTGCCATAATGGTATTCCATTGATATTTTAATCATATTTCCCTAATGAAAAATTATGTTGAGCATTCTTTCATATGCTTATTTACCATCTGTATATCTTTTTTAGTGAGATGTCTATTTAGATCTTGTGCCCACTTTTTAAAAATTAGATTGTTTGAATTTTTAAAGTTCTTTATATATTTTATATAGAAGTCCTTTATCTGATATGTTATTTAGGAGGAAAGCATCCCATTTCTCTTCATTAAGTATGATATTAACTGTAGGTTTTTTTTAAAGATTTTCTTTACCAAGTTGAGGAAGTTCCCCAATATTCATAGTTTGGTGAGAGTGTTCATTATAAATGCATATTTGATTTTGTCAAATGCTTTTTCTGTATCAATTGATATCATCATTCAATGCTGCTTCTTTGGCCTACTGATATGGTGGCTCTCTGTCTTTAAAATATGATATCCTTGTCTTTCCATATAGAGTATGATGTGAATATTACCTTTGTTCCTACTAATATATGTAAAATATGCATTAATTTTCCAATACCCTGATTTTCGAATTTGTGCCTGCTATTGACAAAACTCTAAATTATTTTCTGTCATGAATTATTCTTAATTTAGATAACTTCTACTTTCTACTTGTGTAGTTGGTTTTTATCCCTCAATTTATGATGTCACATTTATTCTTATTAAATTTAATTATATATTCATTCAACAAATATTTACTGAGTGCCTTCTATGTGCTCTTCTATTCCAGGCACTGGAAATTGAGCATTGAGCAAAGCAGGCAGTCTTTGCTCTCATGGAGCTTGCATTCCCATGGAAGTAAAAGAACATTAATAAATAAAAACTATACACAACAGACTCTAATGAGTGCTATGAAAAAACAGATCGAGATGGGAATATATGGGGATATCAGAGGCTGAGATGTTAATTTACTGAACGTGGTCAAGGAGGGACTCTCACATTTAAAGTGACACTTAAAGAATGAGAAGTCCGTTTATTGAAGATTTTCTTTTGAACCCTGCCATCCAGCATGTTTTATCATTCACAGCTTTGCATTATTAAGCGTAATCAGAGGTCTGGGCCAAGGATAAAGCTCTGTCGGCTACATCGGCTCTGAAGTGTGTAAACTCAGCTAAGCCGGAACTGCATTTCCCATAATTCCTTTCCTTCATGGTTCTGAGCTAGGATTGGCCGCAAGAGAAATTTATGTGCGATCGGAAGTCAAGAGTGAAGCAGCAGCCATATTTATGTAGGGAAGTTTGGCATAGGGCCAAGTGCTGTTGTGGCTCCTACAGATCTGTCCCGAATCTGCTGGCTGACCTCACTGGCACACTGCGACTGCCAGGACCACAGCTCCTTAAGCTTCTCTTTCTCCTGCCAGATACCTGCATCACCGGAATTGGAAACTTAGAAGCTAAAGCAGGATCCAGACCATTCTCATACATTCCAGTCTGTCCTTGATCTTCCCCACTTTACATCCATCCTTTCTTCCTGACTTCTTGCCATGCTTGCTTCAAGCCCAGCACCAAATGCAAAAACAACAGCCTTACATTTAACCAGCTCCCACAATTGTATATGGTCAAATCTCTGTAATCATTGCCTTCTTTCATATCATTCCTAGGGCTTCAGCTTCTACAATTGAACTCTGGCTGATACAGGGACCCACTCCTTTCCTCAAACTATTTCAAACTCCTTTCCTCAAACTATTTGTAATTCAACTTACAGGAGATAATTACTCAACCAACCATGAATTCATTTGGCTGTGCTATTATTTGTACCACATTTCTGCATTATCGACTGTAAGGATATCATTAGAAGTTTTGTAAATATCTATCTAAAATCAAACGGAGCATACCTATGGCTTTGCCTGGTCCTACCAGTGTGAGAAACACATAAGAAAAACAAATGATGTTAATTTGGCATGATTCCTAGTGATTACCATTTCTATTTCTAAGAGCTAACAAGTTACCTATTTAAAAATTCTTTTTAGAATTTTGTAGGAAATTGCTATCAGGCTTGCTACCCAGTAATTTTTAGAATTCATCTTTTTCTTTGTTTGTGGGAAAAAAGTCACCTCTCTGCTTCCCTGTAATTTTTCAGATTACTGGCAGTGCTTCTCTAATCACAGCTATAAATTCTTTCTCTACCCCAAGGATGTAATTTGTCTGACCCTAGAGACTTGTACTAATTCAAAGCAGTTTGATTTGCTCTTACTATTTCTTGTCAAGATTGTTACCAGCTGTGGGCTAAGGTCTGTTACCCACTCATTCTGACCAAGAAAACACAAGTTGAGCACAGCCCATAGAGGAAGTAGTGCTGCTCAGTATGTGGTATAATGTGGTGCTTCTCAAACACTAATGTGCATATCATTACCCAGGATCTTGCTGAAATGCAGGCTTTTCTTCAGCAGGTGTGGATGGGGCCAGAGATTCTGCATTTTAATAAGCTCCCACAAGTGACACTGTTATTGGTCCATGGACTCCTTGTTGAATAGTGAGAATATAATGGGAAGCAGAGGCACATTCTCTGAGAAGCTAATGAAGCTTCAAAGTGCATTTGTACTGGCTCCCTTGAGTACTGGAATTTTCTAGGAGCTATAGAATATTCTAGATGAATGCAAGAAAGCCAAGGTATAATACAATTAGGAAGCATCTCTACATAAACATTTGTGGCAAGGTACTTAAGTATTTCAGGAAAAAACAGACCCAAATCTCCAAGCTGTGATTTCTTCTCTCACTTTAAATACTCAAATTGTATATAATATTTTAAATTATAACTTTATATTGTCTTACTCAAAGTGGGCCCTCAAATTATATAAATTTCAGACCCCTAAAGACCTGGATCTAGCCCGGTAAAGAGTATAAAATTCAGAATCACACAAACCTGGGATTAAACTCTAGATCTGCCAGTTACTATTGAGCCAGTCCAGACACGGATTCTGGCCTGGGTTTGAAGCTAATCATGAGTAATGACTGCACTCAGTTCGAGGTTTCTTTGACTCACCAAAAAATATACAAGGTACAGGTGCAGATGGGGACTGAGTTTCCCCATTGCCTTTTTTATATCTCATGAATGTGTGTCCCAAGTTTGGTGGTCCTAGCAGTCTATGTGAAGGAAGAGGCTCAGCTAGGCAGAGCTTTCTGTAACATAACTGTGGACTTTTGTGTGTGGCAAACAGACCCCCTGGTGTTAAGGGCTTGGTGTAAACTCCTCCTCTTATGACTTTCTTCTAGCCAATAAGATACGGCAAAGGTGACAGAGTATCAGTCTTGTCATTACATTATGGTAGACTGGAGAGGGAGGCAGAGAGAGAGAGGAGAGAGAGGAGAGACTCATTCTTCTGCTGGCTTTAAAGAAGCAGTCATGTGTGAGCTAGTGAACTGCCTATGGAGAGAGGACTCACATGTCAGCGAACTGCAGGTGGCCTCTCAGAGCTGAGGGCCTCAGTTCTACAATCCCAAGGAACTGAATTCTGCCAACAACCACATGAGCTTGGAAGGGGACCTTAAGCTCCAGGAAAGAATGTAGCCTGTCTGACACCTTGATTACAGTATGGTCACACCCTGAACAGAGGATCCAGTGAAGCCATTTCTCCTCCTGACCCATAGAAACTGAGAAAATAAATGTGTGTTGTTTTAAGCCACTAAATTTGTGGTAATTTGTTACACAAAACATACAATCCATCAAGCCACGTCGGCACCCAGAAACCACTTAGACTATCATGAGAGGCAATGATGCTTTTTCTGAGGAGGCATACCCCTCAAGCCTAGCTATGATTCCAGAACACAATGTTCTTACTGTGCCAGCCTGGAGCTACCTCTCCTCTCAGTTTGCCCTACGGGGAGGGGTTTTCAAGATATGTCTTAAGGGAACATCTGAAGACATACGTTGACATAGACTACCAGCAGGACTGGTTATGTAATTTGTAAGGCCCAGTATAAAATGAACATGTGGGGCCCTTGTTCAAAGATTTTTAAGAATTTCAAGATGATGACAGCAGGACATTTAACTAATGGGGTCCACCTAAATGGGGCCCCATTTAACTAGTTTGGGGCCCACCTAAGAACATGGCCCTGTGTAACTGCACAGGGCTTGTACTCATGAAGCTGTATCTTATTACCACATAAGATATGCCTTGAGCAAATTATTTAAACTGAGCCTCAATGTACACATTTGTAGAAAATGGCATACTGTCACTTGCATCCCAGAGTACTGTGAAATTTAAAGAGGATGATATATGTGGAAGTCCCTGCCTAGCATAGGTGCTGGATAGATGCTGACATTTTTTATCTTCCTTTCAGTCTTTGCTTATTATTGAACTATCAGCCTCAAACACACACATTTCTTCCTTATTCATCTCCTTTTTCCCCAAACATAACTAATATAGTAACTTTAATTATCCAAAGACACACTGGTTACAGGGAAAGCCAAAAATGATGATTTCTTTTGAAACTCATTACTTGTTTTCAGATTCTTTTTCCTGTTTTATTATTTTAAAAAATCAGCAAGTTACATAAAGTTTCATAGCACAGATTCTGAAATATCTCAAGGTTTTCCAGCATAGATCTCTGTCATCTTATTACTCTCCCCTTATAAACCCACAGTTAGAGAATCTCTCCCACCCAGTGCTGCTGAGCACTATGGCACAGTCTGTCAGTACCAGGGACTCACCACAATAGACTCTCAGCTGGGTGTGCCTTGGGGGTTGGAGGAAGAAGCTCTAAGAATTAAAGCAGGTGGTTAGACTGAAAAAGAATCTATTTATTCTCTTTAGATGAAAAAAGAGTTTCCCCAATGCCTTCTTTATATCTCATGAATGTATGTCCAAATCTGGTGGTCCTAGCAGTCTATGTGAAGGGAGAGGCTCAAGTAGGCAGATTCTAACAAGGCAAGAGTACGACTCATCACTGCTACTTTGTTGGGAATCATTATTTTAGAAAGAATTCCATACAATTTCTTTTCCAGGGATATACAGGGTTATTTTTGTTTTCTAAATTTGTTTCCGGGTTTACAGCTTTTCAGGACTTGCTATTCCCTGACATTCTCCATTATGTCAAGTTTTGTGCAGGCAACATATGACTTAAAATTTGATATAAAATGGGTTCACACACACAAACAGGTGACTGAGGGTATAAATTCAGAACATTTATACTTTCCCACCTCCCTGAGTGTAAGAACCAATGCAGCTGCTAGAGAGGAAGCTGAATTACTAGCTTACATCATTTTATGTAAATGGAAAAGGTAACTTTCCAAATGCATAAGTTAATATGCCCCTCATTTTTAGTTGACCCATTGCTACAGCCCCTCCCAACACAGTTACTAACAGAATCACAGCCAAATCTCCCTGGCATCCTGAGATTTTTTTTCCTGAGACAATTTTACAAATGCCAGTTGCAAGTATTGAAAAGCATTAAATGTGCAGTTAGATTCATTATAATGGGTTGAATGGCATTTTGTGGACTATCCTAGGACCCTAAACAATGTTAGCAATAATGTTTTAATTATATAAGGTCCCAAGCTAGCTATTTATAAACAAATTTTTGGAATACAACCTGCCCATAATTCGGGGCCTACATGAATTTATGACATTTAAAACCATCAAGAGTACAAACCAAAGAATGTTATGAAAAAAGACAATGTCATATTAATAATACATGTTTACTAGCCTATCAGATTCCTCCCATTCTTTCTACAAATTCATTATCCTAGCTATTATTATTATTCATTATTTCCTACCAGTCTGCTGCACTGAGGTTCATGCAGGTACACCATCCCAGCATCTCTCATCTCTTTTCCTATATTCCAGTTTATGGAATAAAAGGTAGTGTATGAAATCATATTAGTCCATGTTCTGTCTAAGAGATCAGGGCACTGTATTTGGCTTTTAAAGAACAGAAAACTCGACTTTCAATAGTAATGAAATAAAAATGAAGAAAGGGAGGAAAGGAATGAAAGAAGGAAAGTAGGAAAGATGAAAAGAAAGCCAAAGGAATATAATTAGAACCATGTAGCAGATAAGTGTCAAAGTGGCTTAGAGCACAAAAGGGAGTGAAAAGGAATGAGAGACTAAACTTCAAAGGAGGTGAGAAAATAAGCCTGCAGCAGGTGGGAGAAGAGGTGTCCAAAACGCACAGTTCTTTTCACAGAAATGAGCTCATATTTATTAAATACGTATCATTACTTGTATATTCACAGTCAAGAAAGAACAGGGCAGCTTCTGGCACCTCAATGATAGCTTAAATAAGTTCAGGTTCAATTTAGAGAGAATTACATCTTTTCTTTAAAGTGACCATTATTTTCACAGTTTATTAATGTCAATTCCATATCTGTATCTTCACATATGATAAAATCAAGTAGGGTTTCTCATCTTTGACCTTCAACAAAATCCCAGAAAAGTGGTCATGAGCATTTCAGCTGAAGTTGATTATCAAAGGAAATCGAGAAAAGGGGACAGACTGAAATGAATTTTCAGAGGTAGAATCAACAGGACTTTAATCAAAATACAAAATGGTGAGGGAACTAAGACAGAAAAACACAGTTATGTTTAACTTGATACATGCTGAG
The DNA here is from genome assembly GCA_963575035.1 of Avahi laniger. Lineage (NCBI taxonomy): Eukaryota > Metazoa > Chordata > Mammalia > Primates > Indriidae > Avahi > Avahi laniger. Next base: position 36,584 of record CAUYSK010054790.1, on the reverse strand, counting down.
GACACATACATTTAGCACTAAGAAATTAAGGCATTAATAAACTCTAGGAAGAGAATTTTCAATTTAAACCAAAATTCGATTCTGTCTAGACTGAATCTGATCTTACTTAATGTACTTCTCATAAAGGTGTCAGATGCTGGGTGATTGTTTCTTTTTTGGTTGTGAATATAAAATGAATGAGAATGTAGAAAGTGCCTATGAGCTCATTTATCTCAAGACCTTAGAGGCTTTAGAGAAATCAATCTCATAGTACTCATTGAATTTGTGAGCTAAAAAGTGCTATAACAATGCACTGTATCATTGCTCTGGTGCTTTAGGTAACATGTGAGATATTCTTAAAACTTGGCAGATTTTCAACAAGAGTAGTGGGGTTAGGTTTCAGTGTAAGAGTGATTGTTAGGAAAGTGAGAAAGGATGAGGTGTTTCATTTAGGGGATTCATCCTACAGGGAGCACTTCTCCCTGCAAATCATAGGACACTTGTGCTTGCCTGACCTTCACAAGGTTGTCTCTACTGATAAGTCATCTTTGCAGTGTTGATCCCATTCCCATGGGGAGGGCTCACCCGCTGGCTGTACTGCTGAGAACAGACCCTCACTCTGTATAGGCAGAAATAGGGAGGGACAGCTCTCAGTCACTCTATGGAGGGATCTCATAACAGCCAGGATTGTTCAAGATGGAATGGGGCATCTTAGGAGATAGTAATTTTCCTGCCACCAGGAACATCTAGGCCGTTCATTGGCACAGATAAGATACAAATATGAAGTGGACAATTACGGTTGAATCTGATGAACATTCCCTACCTGTGATTTAGTGGAATTACAGAAGTATGGAAAAACCAAAGATAAAATATTAGAGCTTGAAAGGAAGATTTTGCAAAGGATAATAGAATCTATAGATTCGATGGGATTGAATCTTTATAAATTAGGATGTGAGTCTTCATTTAAGGTGTGCACCATTGACATTACAATATTAAACATGTGTCATATAACAGTAAAATAAAAACAAAGCCCCATGAAAACGTACTTTACTTGAGAAAATAAGCAGTTAACACTAAGAATTCAATTACTGCCCTTAAAGAATTACTACAGAAAGGCCATTGCTTTACTTGCTGGTCACTGGTTCAGCTGGAATGACTTATTCCTACTTTTTGTCTTGCTAACCTTTTTTAAAGCAATGTTATTTTAAATTAAATTGGGAACCTTCCACATTGGCAATATTTATGTTATGGGGAGTACCGAAGCACCATGCATAGACAATTTTTATTGACCTGGCTTCATTTTCCCTCTTCTCTCTTAGTTTTTAGTTCCCAGTTTCATTTTTATGTATCCCTTGTGGAAGATTAATTTTATTAAATACCACATTTTGCTACACTGGGATTATGATAAACAGAAATTTAGAATCCTCTGTGTACTCTGCAAAACATTAAAATGACAGAAATACACATTAAAAAGAATAGAGAGTGTAATAATGTTTCATGTAGCATATTACCTGCTTTCTCTCAATCCTCCCCACCTCTTTCTTACCAATTATTGAGATGGGCTCAGCACCTACTATGCTAAGTTCTGGATGCCAAATAGTCAACATAGAGTAGGGTAAGAAGAATAGCAAAACAGTTGAGAACAGGTAAAGGTACATCATTGGATCACAAAGAATAACAGATGAATTGCTTTATAAGAAGAAAAAATTTTTAAGACTTTTAAGGCTAAGAAAATGCCTGGGACTTTTGGTTTCAGCTCCAGCATGTAAAGAGCTTAGAAGTCATCGCCCGCTTGCTGACAGCAAGAAAAAAAGCTGAAGCTAAACCAAACCAAAAATCAAGACCTTTTTTAGACAAGTCAGAGAATTGAGGTCACAGGGCAAGCGACCACTCCAAAATTTGGAAGGACAGGCAAATACAGGGAATCACAGCCAAGAACAGCTTACCTGGAGCAAAATCTGCTGGAGCCATAAACTTCTAGAAACACTTAAATCATCATTTTAATACATTGCTGGAAGCCAAATATAGGCTATCTTGAGAATAAGAAACCTCTAGAGGCCAAATCTCAGGGGGCCCTTACTATTGGTGGGTTTCACCTCGAGAACCCCACCAGGTCTTCACAGTACAGAGCTGAGAAAGATGCTCCTGGTAAAGGTGGTGTGGCATAGGAGGTAACCATTTAAAAATGCACCCAGACATTCTTCATAACAAAGTCTTCTGAAAAAGATTATACCAGAGCCTTATCTGACCTAGGAGCAGGACAATTATTTAACTCCAGCCCCTTTAGGCTTCCTGTCTCACCTATCGTAAGAACACGAATGAGCTACAAAATACTGGTGGAGGTCATAGCCCAAGTGCACAGACACACTTAAAGACTGAGATTTAATCATAAGATCATAGAATACTTTCCCGACCCCAACACTTACCACAATATCAACAGGGCTCCAGCATAACAGTGGAAACATACAGAAGAGCAGGAAGACACATATTCTACTTAAAAAGGCGTTCTCGGGGAAACCCAAAGAAACAAAGAAGAAAAAAACAAAGAAATGAGAGGAAACTTAAGCCTAGCATCTACAGCTGTAGCAAACATTAAACACAGCCCAGTTCCTTGTCAGAAAAATGCAGAACCTCACCCTAAAGGCCTGTTTACCTAATTCACTATTATCTAATACATCACGTCTGGCTTTCAACAAAAAATTACAAGACATGATAAAGGGCAAATAAAAACACAATCTAAAGACAAAGCAAGTGTCAGATAAGATTCAGATAGGACATGGATGGTAGAATTATCAGATAGTGAATTTTAAATAATTATGATTAATATGTTAAGTGTCTAAATGGAGAAAAGTAGACTACATGTAAAAACAAATGGGTAATGTAAACAGAAATATGGAAACACTAAGAAAGGATCAAAAGGAAACACTAGAAACCAAAAACTCTGTGACAGAAATTAAGGATGCTTTTGATGAGCCAGTAAGTAGACTGGCATGACTGCAGAAAGAATAAGCATATATTGCTAAGTGAAAGAAACCAGCCGTATAAGATACTGTATGACTCCCGTTATATTATATTCTAAGAAAGACAAAACTATAGAGACATTTTAAAAAATTGTGGTTGCCAGGGGTTCAGAGCGGAAAGGGAGGGATAAAGAAGTGAAGCACGTAGGATTTTTGGAGTGATTAAATAATTTTTTATTATACTATAATTGTGGATTTATGACATTATGCATCCTTCATAACCCATAAAGAATATAGCATGAAGAGCAAATGTTAATGTATGCAAATTTTTAAATAATTATTGTGGAGGTCAGGGTATTTAAGGAAGTAATGTAGACCTTAACAAGAGAATCTGAATATATTAAAAATGTATCAAACAGACTCAGGGAAGGAGGTCGGGGAATAGGTGCTGGCCTAAGTGACTCTGGTAATGAGTCAAGTCTGTAAGACTAAAGGCAAAAGGAACTGCACATAAGCACAGTACTCTAGCTAATAAAATTACTTCTCACAGGAGAAAAAGTTAACAGTTCTTAAAAGCTGTACATGTGTACTGGAAGGGGACAGTCAAGTAAACGGGTAGCAAATGGTGAAGCCAGCCAGCCCCTCACTTTTCGAGTGAGAATTTAAAGATAAGCAAGAGGAGGAGGCCTGAATGATTCTCACAGAGATGGATGAAAGTCCATCAGGAAGGAGTCATATTTAGCGTAATATATTTAATAAAGATGCTTACAGAAATGTGTGTGTGTACGTGCATGCTCACAAGTTAGTACAGACACATATTTCTTTGTCAACTGAGAGGGCCTAAACAAAATTACACCCCTTTAAAAACAAACTTCTGTAACACACATAGCTTGGTTTCTAATACCATTCTCCAATAAAAGGAACCTGGGCTCTTTGGAGAAATGGCTGGTTCTAGTACTGGGGCAAGAAACATACAAGATTAGCCTAGTGCATCTTGCAGTACCAGAAAGTAAGAAAGTGATCAAAAACAAAATGCCAAACTCCATACTGATGGGAATATGCCAAAGGGGCACAGGAGCCAAGCTAAAGAGCTCTCTTTGGCCAAAGCTAAAACGAAATAAGCAACAAATAAACTTACATAGATTATAACCCAAAGTATAAAGTAAGTATCTATGAGTCCATATTGATATAAAATAAATAACTGGATAAATTGATAAATGGGGGATAAGAGGTGTATTCTAAGTAATCTATGTAGACACTCCACCCTGCACAATGTGCAGCATAACTCCCTACTGCTTAACCGTGGACTCGACACAGTGACTTCCTTCCAAAAAATAGTATGAAAATTGGGAAAGAAAAAATGCAGTAACTTTACAGGCAAGAAGCCTGATAAACAGGACTTCAGCCAGGTGATCAAGGCCAACATCAGTGATAAATCATGTTGATAGTATGTGTCCTCAATGTGATAGGAAAAAAATGTCACTCCACTTCTGTTGTATTCCTCCCCTTCCCCAAAAATCATAACCCTTGTGTAATCATGAAAACACATCAGACAAATCCAAACTGAGAGACATTCTATGAAACATTTGGCCAGTAATCCTCGAAACTGTCAATGTCATCAAAAACAAGAAAAAGGAGAAACTGTCACAGTCAAGAGGAAACTAAACAGGCATGACAACTAAATATAACGTGGATGGGATCCTGGAAAGTAAAAAAGGTATTAGGTAAAAACTAAGGAAATATGAATAAATTATGGGCTTCAGTTCATTATAATGTATTGATATTTACTCATAATTATATCAAATGTTATTAAAAATAGGGAAAAGTATGTGCAGGGGATATAGGATCTCTCTGTGCTATCTTCTCAATTTTGTTCTAAAAATAGTTTTAAAGAGAAAATCTATTAAAATAATTGTTAAATTCAGGATGACTAGAAATTCTATGGCTATAGTTTAAATTTCTCTCCCAAAAAGCATATGTTGAAAAGAATCCCCAATGCAACAGGACTGGCAGGTGGGGCCTAGTGAGAGGTGATTAGGCTATGAGGGCTCTGCCTTCATCAATGGATTAATGTCATTATTGCAGGAAGGGGTTCCTTGTAAAAGGACAAATTTGGCCTCCTTCTCTCTGTCTCTCCTTCTTGCCTTCAGCCACGGGATGACACAATCAGAAAGCTCTCACCAGATGCTGGCACCTTTACATTGTACTGCACAGCCTCTAGAAATGTGAGAAATGTATTTATTTTCTTTATAAATTACCCAGTCTCTGCTATTTTGTTATAGTAGCACAAAAAGATTAAGACATCTATATCTTGAATTTCATTCCTATTCATATTACCAACTTTTTTTATGACATTGAGCAATCAGCTGTGCTTCAGTTTATGCAACCGTAGTTGAGAATTACAAAGATTAATTACAAATCCACATCCAAACTGTGCTTTGAGTAAAATACTATATTGGTGCTTAAAGGATATAAAATCCTATAGGAGAGAGTGACTGCCCTCCAAAAAAATCTTCTGTCAAGATAGAATAGGGGGACACACACAAAAAAACGCAAACAGTAATTTACTATAAGCACTGAGTAAATACAAATGCTTTGTAAGTTCAGAGAGGTTGGTGTAGACTTGATAAATCAGAAAATGTGCCATAGAGAAACTAGTGCAAGATTTGAGGAGGTGGAAGGGAAAGAGGGCAGAAATGTGATGAGTACAGAGAGTAGAGTAATGCAGATGGAGGGGAGAGAAGCCCCGGGAGTTCAGATGGGAGCAACTGGAGCACTTCCAATTGTGGAGTCTTGAAGCCAGCTTATGAAATATTGACATTATCCCTACTTGCAATGTCTGAAAAATGCTCACCTATGTGGCAGAGAGCATAACGATTATACCATTCCAGCCAATAAACACTTGGTAAATTTCGAGCAAATATTAACTTAAAAAATAATGCAAATATTAATACCTTTAATAATGAATCTTTATTCCAAGGAGCTCAAGATATTTCTCAAATATAATTTCACTTAACTTTTCCTTAAAAGTATTGGAAGCAGTAAAAGTATTAATATGAACCAAAAATGCCTATTTAAAAGACAGAAGATGGGCTTTCTAAGATAAATCTTAAACTAAGATTTGAGTTTCCAGAGTCTTATAGGAGAGGGTTTTTCCCTGGTTCTGCCGCATCACTTACTAGGTAACATTTGAATGTTCTTTAAAAGGTTAGAGGAACTAGAAAAGTTCCGAGAGACATATTTTCAAAGCCAGGGGCTCTGTATAAGAGAAAGAAATACAAACTGGGGGGATAGGGAGTGCAGGGGTAATTGTAATTATTATAATTTGATTGAATATTAAACTGCTTTATTATTTAACATTTTATTTATATAAATATCTATTTCCATATGATGTAGAATAAAATGTTGTTTTAGATTGAGATCCATTTTTAATATATTAAAAATAAATCAGATTCCAGGAGTGCCCTATTTTCCTTTCTCCTTTGAAACCTTGAAAGGGAGAAGTATTAAGCCCAGCATCCCGAATGAGTGTGCCAGTTAGTGAACCCATAATTCCTCCCACTTCCACTCTCTAAAACCAAACACAAACTCCATCACCATTTTTTAGAAATCTTCCCACATTTAAGAATGTTCTACATTAAACAGTAATAACGATACCTAACATTTATATAAAACATTACAATTTACCTGGTGCTTTCACATACATTATCTCTTGACTTTGTATTTCAAGCTGGGACAAAATACATTATGAATTTATAGAAAAGCAATAGAGAGAAAGAATATTGAAGTGATCTAACCAAGATAAGATGCCTAAGAAAGGGCATGACTTACTAGTTTATCACCAAAGTTTAATTTCAAAGCATCAAAGACTTCATTTTGGAAATTTACTGCGGTATGGAGAGGGACTGTTAAATACTGCTGCTCTATAAGGGTTTTTGTTTCATTTCATTTGCTTTCAGCAATTCTCCAGGAAAAGAAAATGGCTTCATTCTTGAGGGTCAGAGATTATAACAGCAGCAATTAAGATGAGATTCTGCCTATAACATTAGCATTACTGTCCACTGCTCAGACTTCAGGATGAATTTTACCAAAGGTGTGTGTAAGGGGCCGCCAGCAGGGGCCGGATAGGTTGGGGAGGGTTTAGGATGAAGAAGCCCAGGACATGGTCATTCAGCAGCAAGAGTCCAAATCAGCCTATACGATGCCCTGCCAGTAGCAAGCCTTTTGATTTCTTCTTGATGATTAAGCTTTAATTCAGTGACTACTTCGCTATCTTACCCATACCTTCCTATAGAAGAACTCCCTAATTAGTACCTTACCTCCCTGTGCTACCTTCCCAGGGATGAAGAACAGCCTTCTTTTTTGGCTGTAATTATTTCTAGAGCCACAACCCTCCATAAAGTCTGGACCCTGAGGCTCAGGCTGTGCTGACCCATCCACCGATGGCCATCTAGACGCCGCTGTCAATGGATCCTTCCCAACACTGATTTCTGACCCAGATGTTCCCATATTGCCTTGTGCTGCCAGTAGCCCACCTCCAACAATCCTGGCACCCAAGTGTGGTTGACAGGAAACTCGAAAATAAACTTCAAATGGCAGTAACCAAGAGAGAATTGTTGAAAGCTGATTTCGAATTCTTAAATTTCCCAAGGAAATAGTCTTATAATGCCTCATAGTTAATCCCACTGGTTGTATTTACATGTGATATTTCCTTTTTAAAAAATTGGCTTTTAATAGGTTTTAGAAATTCCTCCAATTGGCAAGACAATACATGCAAATTTTATAGAATTCAAGGGGGAAAAAAAAACAGAAAAATAGAAGAATCACTCATATTTCTTAATTTCTCAGTAAATATTAATAATATGGATCACACTGCAATGGTTTGTTTTGTTTATTTCACTAAGTACTTTATCATGAACATCTTCTCGTGACATCAAAATTTCTTTTAAAAAATTTGTAGATGCTGCATGATTTTCTATCATAAGAATGTACAATAGTTCATTTAATCATTGTCTTAAGGTCTTTTTCTCTTAGCTTATGGAAACTGCTTTAGGGTGCGGCTGAACAGGGCGCTGTCTAAAAAATGGAAAGCATTACCAAGGGCTCAGAAACAGTAACAGGTCCTTTGATCACGTTCTCATTAACATCAGAATGGAAAATGTCCTGAGTGTCCTCTCAGATGGAAAATTCACTACACATCTAAGCACAGCGGCCTTTCCAGGCCACACACAGCAATCAGGAAGAGGATTCTGTCCATATCATAGGTAAATGATTGGTATGAAAACAATATCAAACTTAATTCAAACACTGCTTTGACTTCAAAATTGAAAATGAAGTGCCCACGATATTTTTAGAAACACAAAAAATTACCAAAAGTCAATCTCAAAATGGATTGGACCATATAGGCTTTTTCCATACCCCAACCTTGAAACTCATGCCTCCATGACCAGATAGATGTCTGTAACCAAACCCAGGAGCTAGAAAGCCCAATTTCTGTTGTGGTAAAATACCAATCTTTTAACCCTTTGACTGTCTCAAGATATCCCCTGAAGTAAAGAGTGAATGGCAAAAAAGTGCTTCAGAATCAGGGATGGGCCAATCACACACATGTGTATTCATTTAATCCCAAAGATTAAAAAATATAAAACACCCACAAAGAGCGTTTTGCTTCTAGTAACTGTCCCCCCAAAACAGAATTTCCTGAAGAAAATAAATTACCCTTAACAACATAGAAGAATTAATCAGGAACGAATCTGCCAAAAAATGCATTAGAATCTAAGTTACTAGAAGACAGGACCAACCTAATCATTCTTGTATCCCTAACATCCAGCCATCGTCTGCACCAGTATTTAGACACAGTAGAAACTCAGTTAACATTAAATTGAACAGCGAAACGGAACTATTAATGTGGTGCATATTTCAATACAATTATCAATAGAACAAAAAGAATTAATGTCAAAACAAAGGAAATGTGCATTTTCTAGTAGCTGGAGTGTAAGCCCTGCAAGTAAAAAAAAAAAGTAACTCTAAGACTTTTCCTCCAAGGCATCAAAGTCCTAGTCAAAGAATGGCAGTAATACCAAGCATTTTAATCTATTATGCATAGAAAAGTGTGATTCCAAATATCAAACAGAAAAGACAAATAAACAAGGTGCAGTGCTAAGCACATTTTATTTGTTACTAGAATTAATAAAACATTTTAGAAAGGTTGCTAAAAACTGAACCAATATATAAAAATCAATTGCATTTCTAAACACTAGCAACAAGAAGTCATAGAACATAATAGATACTACTTTAAAATAACATAAAAACACACAAAGTAGTTGGAAATAAATTTAACAAAATATATGCAATGCCTTTCTTTAAAAATATTAAAATCTCATTAAAAACATCAAAGAAAACTAAATAAATGGATACAGATACCATGTATATGTATTGGAAGATTATAGAGTTAACTTTTGAATAATATAAAGGTTAGGGGTATCAACCTCCATGCAGTTGAAAATCCACAAATAACTTTTGACTCCCCAAAAACTTAACTACTAATAGCCTACTGTTGACAAGAAACCTTAATGATAACATAAAAAGTTGATTAACATATATTTTGTATGTTCCGTGTATTATATTCTATATTCTTACAATAAGGTAAGCTAGAGAAAAGAAAATGTTATTAAGAAAATCATAAGGAACATAAATATATTTATTATTCATTAAGAAGTAGATCATCATAAAGCTCTTCATCCTCAATGTCTTTACGGTGAGTAGGCTGAGGAGGAGAAGGAAAAGGAGGGGTTGGTCTTGCTGTCACAAGAGTGACAGAGGCAAAAGAAAATCCATGTAAAATGGATTCATGTAGTTCAAACCTATGTTGTCCAAGGGTAAATTGTATATTGTATAGATATAAGTTCTACCCAAATTGATCTCTAGAAATAATACAATTACAATCAAAGAATCAATTGGTTGTTTTTGGTCATGGCAGTTGTATTCATCTATCTATCTATCTAGAAATTTATTGCAAGATAATTCAAGTATCTCTATTGAAAGAACAAATGACCAAGAATAGTCAAGGTATTCCTAAAAGAGAAAGAAAAACAAGATGGGGGAGTCTTGCCAGATGTCAAGACTTACTATGTTCAAGCCATAAATAAAGTTTTAAGACTCTCAAGCTATAGTTTCAGATGGTGCAGGCTGTGGATAGACAAATAAGACAGGAGCAGTATAGGGCCCAGGATCAAAGACACATGGAAACTTGGTTTATTACAGATCTGAATCAAAAGGTCAGTAGAAAAAGAATGGGCTTTTCAGTAAAAAGGGCTGAGACAAAATGGGGGGAAATCACATTAGAGTCCTTCTGATAACACACACATAAAAATTCTCTGTGGATTAAAAAAATAAACATAAAAGAGAAAGTATAAAATTTTAAGAAGAGAAAATAATATCTTCAATACCCTAGAGTAGGAAATACTCCCTTAAACACAAAAAGCTCAAATCATAAAGGAAAATGTTGATATACTAAATTATATCAAAATTAAGAACTTCTGTTCATCAAAGGATGTCATATAAAGAAAGTGAACATTTAATCTACAAATTGGGAGATGATGTTTTTACTATATTTAATTAGCATAAAAATAAATAAAGCACATATGCTAATCAAACAGAAAATGACAGGCTTTTTCATGAAAAAAAAAAATGGCAACTCTTCACAAAATGGGCAAAAACAAGGCCCAAAAATTTGGAGAATGTAATTTGGAAAACAAATCAGCATTATGTAGTCAGGTGTAAGTATGTGCTTACACTGTAAGCTAACAATTCAACTCCTAGATATATATTTCTTAGAGAAGCTAGTGCTCTTTCAGAAATCTTTGTAATGGTGACATAGAATCCAAGAGTAGAATCGATAAATAAATTGTGACATGCTCATTTTATGGAATACTGTATAGCAATGAAAATGAATGAACTACAACTGCATGCAACAACTCAGATGAATGTCAGGAATATGATGTTGAGTGAAAAAGCAAGTTACAGAAGAATACAAGCATGAAGATTTCATTTATATAACTTCAGGTGCCTGAAAAAACAAATAATATAGTATATAAGGATAGAGAAATACAGATAAAACTATGGAGAAAAAGCAAGGAAATGGTAACCACAAAACCCAGACTAGTATTTACCCCTCAGGAAGCACAGACAGGGATGGCAATGGGATGAGCACTCACGGAGCTTCAAAGATGATGGTTCTCTGTCTTAACCTGAGTGGTAGGGACACAAGAGTCTAATATATTTTAATTCGCTATGCCTTATGCGTATTTTATAAATAGTTTTTTGTTTTTCTGCAATAGATGACAAAAATAAAACCAAAAATATAGGGCTGTTTTAATTTTCTCTTAATGTTCTTGGGCTGATAATTTGTCCTTTTTAAACCTGTTTTCTCAGTTTGTAAAATAAATTTTAACAGTATCTACCTCACAGGGCTATGTGAAAATATAGCAGAGCTTAGAATAGTATCTGGCATATAGCAGGTGCTTATTAATTATTAATTATTGTCATTAGTGTCATTAATATATCATATCTATTATTACCAATGTAGCCATCAATGTGACCAAAACATTCTAAGGCCTCTCTGCTTACCCAGTGCTTTAATCCTCTCTACAACCAATAAAAATGAACTCAGTTGGTGAATTATGCCTTTACACAACTACTTTTTAAATCTTATATATCCTATTGTTCTCATCATTACAATTCCTCTTTATGAATCTGTCATAGTTGCTGCTTCTATTCGATGTGTCTCTTACATGATTTCACCTAACTTAGGTCATTATTTTCAACTTGAGAATATTATCTAATGTGAGGGAGATGTACAACGCTTCCATGTTCTTTCCATTTTTACATCCATTCCTCCTAAAATAAAGCTCTTTATCACTGAATTTAGTTACCATATTCACATACATTGAATGTGAGGATTTGGGAGATGAGGATCATTGCTCTATCCCCAACGCCTTGCCCTGTGGGATGAGCACATTTGTATTTGCTCAAGAGATGCTTGTAGAGTGAACGATGGGTTATAAAATGAATGAATTAAGGAGGAGTAAACAGACTTGGAAAATTTTTGTTCAAGTTAAGGGACAGAGAAGAATATTTACCTCTTGTTTGTTTAAAGACAATGGTGCCGTGAAAATAACAAAAACCAACACAAAAGGAATAGATATGTAAAAGGAACTAGAGTTTCAACAGTTAAATTATTAAATTCCTAAGAGAAGGAAAGTCTCTGGGAAATGTACTAAGAATGAAACAGAATAAAAGAAGAAGCTATAGCCAGGGAATGAGAACCCTGAACATGCTGTGTGCTAAATACAGAGAAAGTTGATGGCAGAGAAAAAGGATGCTGAACACAGAGGTAAGTGAAAGTCTACCTACAAAAATGCTACCCAAGGAGACCCCACTCCCTACCAAAACACAAAGGCAAAGCAACCAGCAGCTTAACATTTATACACAGGCAAAAATAAAGAAAAAACTTCTAAAAGGGCTCTTTCTGAAGATTTGAATAATTGCTGCAGAAACTAGACTACTGATACTGAAGGTGGCAGCTACCTATTCTGGCATTTATGAGTTTATACCTTAAGAGGAAGTTTTCTATTCATTCACCCTAGAACATAGACTGACCATTTATATGACCCATCCATGTACAGAGGGTCTCCAATAAGCTTCCCTGTTAGGAGAAACTGATGTGGAAAACAGACGTATATATATAATAGCAGAGCGGAAAAGTCATACTACCTACCTAGATGGTCAATCTAGTACTATTAAATATGAACAGATGGTTGGAAATAATTAGACATATTATTTCTACAAAAGAGAAAGACAATAATAAAAAATGAAAACTAACTTCAGAAGAAATCAATTAGCAAAACTGAGATTACATACATCAATGAGGGTCAAGAATATAAAAATCTGGCATTTATTCAGTGCTTTCTATGTGCCACGCTCTGATCTGAGAGTTTTACATGCTTAATCTAATTGAATTTTCCTAATGTCCCTATAAAAGAATAGATAGAAATCTCTAGATTCAAGACAAGTCTGCTATATAACTAGAATGCCAAAACACTTCTATAAATGCAATCATGATTACCAAGAAGAAAACTGGAAGATAACGTCAAAGAATTTTCTCAGAGTATAGAGCAAAAAGACAAAGAGAAGAGAATTTGAGCTAAGAGAGTAGAAACATAAAAGATCTACATCTAAGTGACTGAAGTGATACAAAGTGAAGACAGAAATGATATGTGTTTTCACATTAGAAGGAATCCCCAAATTTCCCAGCCCAAGTAGTAATGAAAGAAAAAAATTCTAGGCATATTTTCATGTCATTTTATACTCCCTTACATAATGAGAGTATCCTGCATCATTCCAAAGTGAAAGAAAATAATAAAAGGTCATTAACAAAAAAATGATAATAATTTTGCCAGTCATCATTAAATGCTAGAAAAAAAAATTAGACTAATACCCTCAGAGTTTATGGGAAAAATTTTTGAACTCAGATCATCTATTTTCAAATGCGAGGCAAAATAAATACACTTTCAGATATTCAAGAATTCAGAAAATCTACCTCTCACACACTCCTCTGTGGAAGCCACTTGAGGATGGCCTCATCAAAACAAGAATGGAAATCAAGAAAGAGAAAGATACAGGAAATAACAACAATAACAACAGACGTAAATCAGAATAAAGTGAAAAGAACTCTTAGCTAACTCTTAATCTAAAAAGCAATTGGTTTCAGTTAGAACAGGAAAACACTGGGCCGCCAGCAGAAAATCTTAAATATGAAAAAGAGCATAGATTACAATCAACATAAAAAAATAAGTCAAATGATAGTGTGGAAAATGCATATATTTCTTTATTGATACCAAAGAATGGGAGGGAGAGAGAGGAACAGAAACATCAGGAAAAACACAAAACTGTTTTTACTTACATAAAGCAAATCAAAATGTGGCATGATTTTGAGCAGTTAGTGGAGTGCAAGAAAACAACAGTACTCATTTCACCTTGATGATAGGGTGAAGAGGCATGAAAGTGGGTAATTTGCCCCATGAACAAGGAAAGTAATGTTAGCTCATCATCTTTAGAATTTACTTAGCATTAGAGCATGAAAAAGTTTATTATGAATTCAGAAAAGAATGGGAATATTATCTGTCTTTACTACGTACAAGTAAAGTTATAGCTTATGGAATTGGACAAACAGGCAGGAAAGAGAAGAGGTGCTAACAGTCTTTCCAAACATAGTGAAGAATAAAGAGACCTCATCTAAAAACTAGAGAACAAGAGTAGAAATTAAAGAGTATTATCAAAAGTTATATAGATACATAATTAAAGAACTTTCCTGAAAAATAGAACTATTCACAATTGAAAAGGAGAGGGAATTGTGTAGAGGAGAGTGAATAATGAAATAAACCACCATATTTCACAGAGAAAAGTAGAGATAATGTCTAAAGTTGATAAATCAATTATTATGTAAGCATGTTAGTAAAAGTAATAGCATTAACAAATAGAAAAAACAAAATCAGGAATGGTTTAACGGTTACACTCTTCGTAGGAGTGATAAGGATGGGGAATATGAGAGACTGGTGTTTTTCTTAGTGAAGACTTTGCTAGTATTGAACTTTACTATGTGCACATAATATAGTGATGATTTAAAAAAGTGAATGAATTTTAAAAACAAAACACTAGATTAAAAGACTTGGATTAATATTCACGGAAATATCATAGTACATAACAAATGTAGAAAAGTCAAAAAATAAAGTATAGAAGAGAAAATAATATACCTTTACAATTCTATAATTCAGAGATATTCAGTTTTAACATTGTCACATATTTCTTCCCAAATTTTGTCTGTGTATACATAATGTTTTCAATGGTTGAGCTATTATATATGCAAGTTTGTTCTCTGCTTTTTTATATGGACTATTATAACAAAAGTATTCCTCCCATATATAAATCTCTTCATAAATATCTTTTACGTGTTTTATTTATCAAATTTTAATTAACTCTTGTCCAACTATTATGTACTGTTCTTCCAATATTTCAATTATTAAAATTGTAAATAATTATCCTCTGAACACATTTGTGCATAAAAATCTTTACCTCTTTTGGGTTTTTTTACAGCTTAAGTTTCTAGGTGTATAAATACTGAATCTAAAAGGAATCCAATAAACGTAGATTGTAAAAAGAACATTCTGAATATAATAATTGGAAAAGCATTATAATTTGAGTAAAGGGAGGGTGATTCTTTGACTTACGTAAAATGTTATTGCATAAATTAAAAAACAAAAGGATAAGTGAGAGTTCTTTTCTAGTGCTTTGAAAATCAGTGAGAAAATATGATGTCTTTTAGGTTGAATGTACATACAGTGACCTTAGAAATAACAATCTCCTTTCTCCCAAAAGTAAGCAATAATTTATATCAGGCAAACAAACAGCACAGCTAGTCTCATTCCTTTTATGGCTCGTGTATCTCCCTGGAAGCAGCAGAGCAGGTAAAGATTCTGAGTCAACTATAAAGCACCAGTGCTTATTTACATGGCTGCTAAAAGGGTTGCTTTAAGAAATTATGCTTCCTCTCTGATCCTAATGATTCTTGTCTAGCATCAAGTTAAGGTAATGGTGTATATCTGAACAAATGGAAATTAGATCACCAAAAATATGACAGAATAATTTTTTAAGAGAGATTTAAGAATTAAAATGTTTATATGCAGATTCCTGACCGACTCCCATAGATCTCTTAGTGTTTTAAGGTCTAAAAGCAAAACACTAACTGACTTTATTATGTTAGTTAGAGTATAACCCTGAAAACACCATGGGATGTTGATGGTATGATACTGACTATTGTTTCAGGGATTTGTGTTAATTCCTAGTGTGATAAATGTAGGAGGTCCCTTTTAGTATTATGCTTGGAGCTTCTCAAGTGTCCGTAAGTGATTAAAGGTGACTGGACGATAGTCTTGACTCAAGAAGATGGAGTAAACAAAAGACAGTATTTTATTCCACTTTGGAAGCAAGTTATAAACAAAGTGGTTATCAGAGGGTCCACCATCTGTAGAGAAAGTCATTCAGAGGATATGAAAATAGATCCAAATGGCTGGAAAATGGATTTGATGGAAAGTGTGGCTGGAGGAAGAATTGGCCAAAGATGAAGATGGAAAAGTTGACCACAGACAGATCACAAAGGGCCTTGTATACCAGGTTAAAGTATTAATAGTAAAAAAAAAAAAAAAAAAATCAATGGAGGTATTTAAACATGGGGTGTCAAGATGAGACATAAAGAACATTATAGTTGGAGAGAAAGTAAAGAATTAGGGATAGTGTCAAGAGTGGAAAATAGAGGTGGTTGCAATAATCTAAGGGGGACATAATAGCCAAAGTTAAGAATGTAGAACAGGGGCAGTGTTGTGAACTGAATTGTCTCCCCCCTAAAATATTCAAATGTTGAATCCCTAACCTCCAGTACCTCAGAATGTGACTGCATTTAAAAATAGGGCCTTTAAAAGGTAATTAGGTTAAAAATGAAGCCATTAGTGCAGGCCCTAACCCAATCTGACTAGAATCACAAGTAAAGCAAATTTAGACACACAAAGAGACAACAGGGTTGTGCATGAACAGTGGAAAAACCACACGAGGACACAGCGAGAAGGCAGCATCTACAAGTCAAGGAGAGAGGCCATGGAAACTAAACATGCCGACTCCTTGATCTTGGACTTCCAGCCTCCAGAACTGTGAAAAACAAATTTTTGTTGTTTAAGCCGCATAGTCTGTTGCATTTTGATATGTCAGGTCTGGGAAACTAGCACAGATGGATATAACTGAATCAATCTGAGAGGTATTTAGAAGGCAAAGATTACAAAATTCAGTGACTGGATATGAGTTTTAATGGAGAAGCAGAAGCCACAGTGACTCCCGGATTTTTGGCTTAAATAGTTGGGAAGATATACAGCCATTTTCTGAGAGAAGGAATCCAAGAGAAGCAGAATGGACTAAAAGACAACAAATTCAGTTGCGGACTTACTGAATTTTTTGTAATTATGATGCATTCGAGTGGTAAACATCCCGTAGTTAGAGACGTGAATCTGGATCGCAAGGGATAGAGCGTGGCTGGAGAAATTGGCCTGGGTGTCATCAACATAAAGATTAAAAAGATCCTGCAGGGCAACAGGAAAGTCATTGGCAGGACTTGGTGACTTGAGGATCTGAGAATGTAGAAATGAAAGGATCACAGATGATTCCATCTTCCTCTTACAAAGGTCACCAAGGTTTGGCTTTCAGTTATTGAGGCAGACACTTGAATGTCTACCCAGAGGATATTCCCCTTTTTTCTATTCAACAGGATCTTACTTTGGTTCAGGTTTGGGGCAGTAAAGTGCCAAGCCCCAGGGAATGAATCATGATTGGTACATGAAAGTCACAGTAATCTCACTTCCTTCTGCCAGAGAATGTTTAATAGGTGTTTGACCTATTCATATCCAATGGAGATAGATCTGAGAAAGATTTGCTTCTTGATAAAAAGAGTGGGAGAAAAATTTACCTTTTCCTTCTTGAATTTGAGAACTAGTGAGAAGACAGCATGCTTGATATTTTGGCAGCCACATTGTGAGAATGAGGAAAGGTAAAAAGAATCACAGAGAAGCCTTCCCAGAGGTCTGGATTCGTGGAATTGCTGAACCAATCCTGGAATCACCTACCTCCTAATGGGAAATAAACAATCTGCCACTGTTTTTTCCATATTTAGTCAAGAATCCTGTTTCCTGAAGCTAAAAGCAACCTAATAGGTTCCAAAATTTTCCTCAAAGAGCTCACCTACTAAAATGATATGGAAGGCACCTTGAAAGCATGGGACAAGAGGTCAATTAACTAACTCAGCCTACGAAGGCTGAGTACCTCTAGCTTTTAGACTGGGGATTTCTTTTCCCTCTTTCAGTTTCTGTTTAAAAAATAATAATTTAATGGAGACAGGGAGTAGAATGATGGTTACCAGAGGCTGGGAAGTGTAGTTGGGTGGGAGGGGTGGATAAAGTGGTGATGATTATTGAGTACAAAAATATAGTTAGATAGAATGAAAAATATTTGATAGCACAACAAAGTGACTATAGTCAATATAAGTTATGGTATACTTTAAAATAACTACAAGAGTGGATTTGGAATGTGCTTAACACAAAAAAAATGATAAATGCTTGAGGTGTTGGATACCTTAATTACCCTTCTTTGATTATTACACAGTGTATCCCTACATTAAAACATCACATGTACCCTATAAATATATACAACTTTTATGTATATAAGTTAAAAATAAAAACTAATTTTAAAAATAATACTAATAATTTAAAGAATAGTATTAACTATTTCATATCCTCTGTGCAAAATAATATAATTGAATAAAGTGACTGGTAGGATATAAGATAGCATATGTCAAGAAACAGTTCTTTAACATATTATATACAATAAAATGGACGTTTTCAACAACCATCAATTAATTAATAGATATAGTATAATTTCAAGAATATATTCATTAAATAATCAGGCAATAGGTGCTCAACAAATACTTTTTATCAATTGAATTAAACATGAAAATTGCTGAAAATTGTCAGTAAAATCATTTTTAGTTCTTTATTTCCTTTTTATACAAGAAAAAAAAAACTTCCACAAAGACTCTTCTTTACATATTTCTGTAAAAGAGAGAAAGAAACAACTGTCTCTACTACTTCATATTTGAATTTTACTACACAGATGGAAAACTACAAAGTGACTTCCCTTCAGTGGTCTAATGCAAGAACAGAGATAAGAAATATGTTCCTGGTTTCCCAGGGGAATTCTAGTAAACCTTAAAAAAAAGAGACAGAAGCCAACCCCTTGTCCAATTCTCTTTAAATATTGGAAAGAGAAAAGTGAGAGAAACTTCACAACTCTTTTTATGGAGTGAGCCAAACACTGATATTAATCCTCAATAGAATACTCAAAAAACAACAAACAAAAACAAAAACCCTTCAGACCAATTTTACTTATGATTATCATAGTAAAAATCCTAAAGAAAATAGTAGCAAACAAAATCTGTCAAAACTTCAAAAAGAAGAGTAGTGCATCATGACCAAATATGACTTATTCTAAGATCATTCAATGTTAGGAACTATACTGATATTATTTATAATAAATGTATCACTTTAACACTGAAGTCAGATCACGTCACTTCTCTAGTCTAAACCTGCCAAAGACTTCATATTTCACTCAGAGTAACTGTCAAAAATCCTTATGCCAACCTAAAGGGTTTATATAATCTAGCAACTGTTGCCTCTGTGTCTTACTCCCTCTGCTAAGTCACATTAGACACTCTGCTGCTCCTCAAACAATCCAGGAACATCCCTGCATTATGGTCTTTGCGCTGTTGCACCCTTTGTCTGCAGTATTTCCCTCAAGCATCTGCAGGGTTGAATACCCCACTCTTTCAATGTTTCACGTAAATGTCACCCTCAGGACAAGGCTTATGCTGATCACCCTGCTGAAAATCACAATTGTCCTACTGCCGCCTATTGCATTTCTGATTTCCTCCCCCTGCTCTATGTGTTTGCATTTTTCTATAGCATTTCAATGTCTCCTTCTAGAACTGGCTCAAAGTATTTTAGGTATCACGATTTTCACTTACTGTCTTTTCCTCCTGTCTCTCTTCCATAATGTGAGCTCTAAGAGGAACAGGACTCTATTTACTTTGTTCACTATCATATTCCATATTCCTACAATAGTATCTGGCATAAAACATTCAAGCGATTCTTTAAAATAAATGACTGAATGATTATATTAATATACGTGAAGAGAAAGCACAAGGTATTCTCTATAGATACCAAAAAGCCATTTGACAAATAAACATACATTTGTGCTAAATACTCAACTAAATTGAAATTGATGGCCAAATCCACAACATGACTTACCTCAAAAACATTCTTAGTGGGGAAACATTGGAGGCATTTCACTACAGTTAAGTAAAAGAATGCCCATAATTACTAATTCTTAACATTCTGTGGGATGTATTAGGTGAGTCAGATAGAAATAGAAAGAAATTCTAAATAGAAATAGAATGGATGGAATAACAACTATAACTATTTGTAGATAAGAGGATTATACAACCGGAGTAAGAAAGCTCAATGAAAAGCTACCAATATAAACATGAGATTTAGTAAAGTAGCAGAATATAAAATTACATTGACCCTTGAACAACATGGTTTTGTTAGAGTAGGAGACAAAGAGATACGGCTGAGACTGGATGCAGGGGCTTGAAGATCAGGTGCAGGTATTAAAATAAACAACTCTTAAGCAGAAGCTAGCTAGAGGGGCTGATAACCACAGGCAAGAACCACTTCAACTAGCTTGTCAGCTATCTCTGCCATTTACGTGAACTTTGGCTAATTATAATATCATTTACATTGTGGATTTAAAATTTCTCCACCCTCGAAATCACCATGACAGTTCCAAAACAACCAAATAAAGTATGAAAATGGTAGGGAACAGAATTCTAGGAATTACTACCCAAACTCTCAGTAAAAGCCAACCCCTTGTCCTTGAATATTCTTTTTCTCAATTAGTAAAACTATGAAAGATCTAAAACCACTTCCTCTCAGGACAGCTGCTTTTCTCAAGTCTGCCCACTTTCCTCCCTGAAAGATATTTTCGCTTTTAATAAAAGCTATTGCTTGCTTGGCTTATGTGGTATGTCCTGAAATTCTTTTCCCAAAGAACATTAAGAACGTGGGAAAAACCTCCACTCAGAGGCAGGTAACAGTTTCAAGTGCACGGGTCCACTTACACGTGAATTTTTGTCCACCTCTGCCATCCCTGACAGCAAGACCAACCTCTCTTCTTTTTCTCCTCTTCAGCTTACTCAGTGTGAACACGATGAGGATGAAGGCTTTCATGATGATCCATTTCTACTTAATGAATAATAAATCCAAGTTCTCTTCCTTATAATTTTCTTAATAACATTTTCTTTTCTCTTACTGTAAAAATACAGTATATAATACATATAACATGTAAAATATGTTAATCAACTGTTTATGTTATAGGTCAGGCTTCTGGTCAACAGTGGGCTATTAGCAGTTAAGTTTTGGGGGACTCAAAAGCTGCACATGGATTTTCAACTGTGTGGGGAGTTGGTGTCCCTAATTCCCACATTGCTCAAGGGCCAACTGTATATTCAAGTGAAAGAGTCGAGGTATGGAAGAGTATGGATAAGTACGCCATTGCATTTGATTAAAAATAGAGGGTGAAAAAGAGCATAATATAGGTGTGCGCTAACTTGTGCAGGCGTAACAAATCTCTGGACGACTTTTATCTCTTGGGGCCCATGGGGCCCACTAGACAAATGAGGGACAAGGTTGAGAGAGAGAATTCTCACAGCACTCGATATTTCTATATTTTCACACACTCGATAATATTTATTTTTTCTTCAAAAATTTAAATACATTTTTAAAGAAGGAAACACCTCTCTCTAAAACATGCCAGGATAAAATCTTAAGAGACAAGTTGGAAAGTGAGTGGGAGAGAAAAGATCAAACGTGAAGTCCTCCTAGAGTTTGCACAGGGCCACTTGAAGGTTTTTAAACGGAAAGAATAAACACTGAGAATTCACAAGACTTTTCAAATTGAAAGTTAGATGAAGATATATGAGAAAATGACATAAAGGAAGTCTCTCGGGGATTTATAACACCTGTTTTAAGAGAAAGAATCATCCAGACAGGAGGAAAATAATACACGACCTTTGTTTAGAGATAGAATCTAATCCCCACTGTACTCTCAACTATATACATCTTTTTTCAGTGCAATTAGACTATTCTACTTTAGATAAATAATACAGTTAAGTAAATAATAAGAATATAACTGAGCATATTTGGAGGTAGTTATGCTGGAGGAGCTTGAATTTAACAGAGACTGTACATGGAAATAGACTTTGACAATGCAAACATAAATCCCTGTCATCCTCTATGTTTGTTCAAGTAATTCATGATCAGAACATCAACACAAATTGCCACACAAAAAATAATTTTTTTCAGAATGTTTTATTTTTTAATGTAAACAGAATATTTGTTTATACAACCCATTATTTAAAACAGAAAAGATTTTGAAAAGCCAAAGAACTCTAGAATGAAAAAGTCATCTATATCTTTTAGTATGGCTTTACAGTGCCTAAGTAGCTAATATAGTGATTGTAAATATTTGTGGATTTGTTAATATTAGAATACAACATCTAAAAAATTAAGAATCAAATATTCAGATTGGTAAGTGAAGAAAGCACATGATATTTTTATTTTTTATTTTCTAAAACATTTGTATAGAAGTGATTAAAATCTTATTACTTATTAATTTTATTAGTAAATAAATTTTTATCAACAAACGTGTTTAAGGCTGAGCACAGTGGCTCACGCCTGTAATCCTAGCACTCTGGGAGGCCTGAGGCAGGAGGATTGCTTGACCTCAAGAGTTCGAGACCAGCTGAGCAAGAGCGAGATCCCATCTCAACTAAAAATGGAAAAATTAGCCGGGGGTGATGACACATGCCTGTTGCTCCAGCTACTCGGGAGTCTGAGGCAGGAGGATCACTTGAGCCCAGGAGGCGGAGATTGCTGTGAGCTAGGCCCATGGCACAGCACTGTAAATAGAGTGAGAGTCTGTATTCAAAAAAAAAAAAGAAATTGTGTTCTGGAATCTAGCATATGGTAAATAAATTTTAAAGTCAATAAAAGAAAAATAGTCAATGTTTTCATTAAAAGATGTAAAACATACAAGATTCCAAAACATAATTATATTCCTTCACATCTATTTTTTATTTATGTAATATAAGAAAATATATTTAAGAGAAGTAAATAACAGTGCTAAATTTTAATCCTGACTTTGTATATTGCTTTAATACATAGTAATTAATGTTTGTTTCACTCTTTAAAAAACAAAGGTCTTCTAAAAATCCAGCTGTTCTGAGAAGTACCACAGAATTCCATTAGTCTCTAATACCTTCAACATTATATTCAAGACAAATGTTTGATGCTTTGATACATTGCATGCTTTCTCCATCTCTGTGTACCTCTACAATAATAGGTGCCACACACTGCCCACTGCTGTAAATGTACATTACTGAGGATGGATTCAGAGAGTGGATTCTCATTTACAAATTATTATTAACATTCTGTCATTATGTGAAAAAGAACTGTTTCAAATGCAAAGGAAAAAATTGTATGAATATCCTAGAATATATACTAGGACTTGCTTATTTCAAAGTGGTGAATGTTGTATAAGTTATCATATTCTTTCTTATTCTGTATTCTCCTCATGACTGATTTCCCTGGGTCAATAAGACACAGTCAAGCTGTAGTCAGGAACTCTGGAACAAGATTCTGTGTTTAAGAAGGAAAAACCATGCAGGATATAATATGACCTTAATCTTAAGAATTTATTATTGAGTTGTAAAACAATGTGAATGTGCTTTATACCAATGAACTGTAAACTTAAAAATAGTTAAAATCATAAATTTTATGTTATGTATATTTTACCACAAATCAAGAATTTATCATCAAAACATCAAGAGGGAGGGCCTAAGATGGTGGACTAGAAGCAGCCCACAAGTAGACGCCCACCTGTGGATGCACCTTCTTGGAGAGAGCATTATGAATCATCAGAGAAGTGACAGGAGTCACTCAGAGCGAAGGAGAGGGAGATGAGGAGATCCACTTACTGAGACTGGAAGATATCTGAGTGGTGTCCACATGTGGGGAAGGGACTCCACACTCCCTCCACAGACACTATGACCCGAGCTATGAGGACCCCCCCATCACCACCACCGCAGGCCTCTGTATTGATCAGGAAACTTCTTGGAGATTGTGCATTAACATTGCACTGAAGAGTAGGCTCAGCAGGGAGCTACTGCCTTTTGTTCCTGAGTCATTGCAACTGACAGTGTCCTGAGCTCTCAGGTCCAGAGCACCTACCTGGTATACACAGGGATCAGCTTCTTTGCAACTGTCTTCACATTGCCCCTGCTAAGCCAGGGAGGGAGCAGGAAAAGCAGATGCTCTTGTACATGCCATGACTGGGACCCAAGCACCTCCCTCCACTGGGGAATTCAAACAGAGAAGGCACCAATGCCGTCAAGAGGTCCCATGGTAACAGCCTCAGTGGGACCCGCGGTGGGTAAAGAGTCCCAGTGATCTGGCAGACCAGCCCCTGCAGCCCTGTGTGGCACCATTCCTGCAGTCCAGAGATCCCCTATGGACCCACTAGCCACAAGCCACCAACCACCTTGTGATGCCATTATACCTAGACCTGGCTAGACTAAATAACCACAGTCCTGACACCCACAGGCACCACTTAAATAACCACAGTCAATTGCCACTGCCATCGCTGTGGGGAGACCCAAGCAGAGCAATCTCCCACAATGCCTACTTCTGTGGAGAGGAACTCACATAGCCTTCTGCCTGAGTGTCCAACAGCAGACTGGGGACCAACTCAGCACTCCACGTGAAGATCACCCAGCACCAGCTTGGACTGTGACAACAAGAGGAGAATGAAACAATGCAGAACAGCTACATTACAGGCTCTCACTGTATCTTCCTCTCTCCTGATACATCAATCTTCCAGGATAGGACACAAATGTACCATCTAAAGACCTCTCCCTTCTTCTCACAAAATAAGAGAGTTCCCAGCAAAGGAGAATGGGTACACTGCAAACCTATCTGCCCTGAACTGAGAGAAGAGGTTTCAGATGGCAAGAAACCAGCAAAAGAACTCTAGCAACATGGGAAAAAAAAAAAGCTAGTTTGATACCCTCAAAGAATCACAATAGATCTACAGTAATGGACTACAACCAAAAGGAACTTGTCAAAATGTCAGAAATAGAATTCAGAATATGGATGGCAAATACAATGAATAGCATTGAAGAGAAAGTTTAAAACCAACAAAAAGAAGCCAAAAAAATTTCAAGACATGAAAGAATAAAATTAAAAAGTTGCTAAAGAGATAAAAAATATAACATTCTGATCTAGCACCTTTTATATTATCCTGGATAGAGCTGGAACTCATTCTATTTAAGTGAAGTATCCCAAGAACGGAAAAAAAAGCACCACATGTACTCACCATCAAATTGGTATTAACTGACCAACACTTAAGTGCACATATAGTAATAACATTCATCAGGTGTCGGGTAGATAGGATGGGGGAGGAAGGGATGGGTATATACACACATAATGGGTGCGGTGTGCACCATCCAGGGGATGGACACGCTTGAACCTCTGACTTGGGTGGGGTAAGGGCAATATATGTAACCCAAACATTCGTACCCCCGTAATATGCTGAAGTAAGAAAAATTAAAATAAATACAAATAAAAAAATAAAATGCGATATATGTGTACCATGGAGTACTACTCAGCCATAAGAAACAATGGTGAACTAATACTTCTTGTATTATCCTAGATAGAGCTGGAGCCCATTCTTCTAAGTGAAGTATCACAAGAATGGAAAAACAAGTACCACTTGTACTTGCCATTAAATTGGTACTAATAGAGCAACACTTATGTTCACATATGAAAGTAACATTCATCAGGTGTCAGGCTGGTGGGAAGGGGAGAAAGGCATGAGTAAATTCACACCTAATGGGTGCACTGTACCCTTTCTGGGGGATGGGCATGCTTGTAGTTCTGACTTGGGCAGTGCAAAGGCAATATACATAACCAAAGTATCTGTATCCCCACAATATCCTGAAATAGAAAAAAATAAAAATAAATAAATAAAAATCAAACAATGATTTGGAAATTATTAGAATGATCTAATAATTTGCTAATAATTTATAACAGAAAGTAGTCTTATGTGTCACTTAGTTAAGTTAGAGAATAAAATAATTACTTTTAAAATTTTGTATGTACATTGATTTTCGTATTAACTCATCTGACCATCTGGCTATTAATATTTGGAATATTATTTTTTCATTTTACTGTCATCAGCCCCTACTTCATGAGGACGAGGTCCTATCTATGTTTGCTTACCAATGTACCCCCAAAGAAAAAGCATGGTCCTACCACAGAGTGGGCCTCAAAATAGTGTGCAATAAATGAGTAAATAATTAAATAAATATTTACTCCATTATCAATTATTATTTCACAAGTCCTCCTAAATCCAAAGTTAATAATTCAATTTCACAAAAAAATGACTGAGAATCTACTAAGTGTAAGGCATTGTAAGAATTCTATGGAAGTATGGAGATGAATAGTTACCCAATCCCTGCTCCCAAACAGCTTAAAATCTAATGAGAGATTTTCTTGATAAAAATGAAAGCCTCCAATATTTACTGTACACTTCTTTGCTAAATTCTATATTTCAGTGATAGAAGGCCCTTTAGGAAATGACATATCTAGCAGTATACACATGCCCACACATCTTTGGTATTTTAGCCTTGATAGTGAATGAAGGGTTTGGGTTTTCAAGTTTGTGACTCTCCTAAATTGCCTCAGAAGTCATGTCCCTCCCATAGTTGTGGCTCTCATATGGAGATACTGCACTTGCTTCTGGTTCTATACATCATGACAGATGTTTCATCATCAAATTTTTTGGTTTTGTTTCCCCCTTTTAAAGTTAGAAAATAATATTATGTGTCGTTAATAAATCTAGTTGTTTTATAAATTCCACTAAATTCTGTTCAATCTCATCCATGCCAACGTGCTGGTCTTCTTGTCTAATGTGTGCTAACAGGTGTGAGCAAGTGGTATTCATTTTGAGAAGCAAACAACATAGATGCTTAAAGTGTCTTAACAATGTCTAAGCTACCGTAGAAGAACAACTAGAAACAATTATAGTACCTTATTGGTGCCTTATTTATACTTATTTATAACAAGATAAGAAGATATCAGAAGACTTGATTTTATGGAGGTATTTTTGAGCAATAAAGACTTCTAGAATCCACGGATTCTAGATTTACTGAATACCGACCTTCTTCATCTATGTGGATTTGACAGATTGTATATGTAAAAGCATGACAATCCTTTATACTTATTACAAGAACATCCATCTGGAACATCTTACCAGTCACAGATGGGGGATTTTCATCTATCCTTTAGATGCCAAAAATAAAAGACTTTACTATGATCAACATCAAATTTACATTCATAACATAAGGCAATCCAGGTATTTAATGCCATATGCCCTGCCTCGGCTTCTCCTCATGTTCTCATGAGCTAATGCCTAAAAATGTTGAAAGTGAAATTTAAAAGCAGTTTCACTGTAGAGGGAGTTTCTTCCACTCCATTCTAGTGTTACATAAACTCTTCCTAAGCCCGGCAAAGAGACTCACACATGCACTTGTTCATATCCCAAGCCAATAATAAGTAAAAATAACACTATCTGACAACCTTATGACCCTTTCATAAACATTATGTCATTTCAGAACAGAAACTAATATCTTATTCTGGACATTCTTATAACAACCTGCTCTGTCATTCTTCACCATTTATTTGATAAAAGATAAAGAAAGAAATGCCAATGAATCTTTCAGAAAAATACCTCTCCAGACAAATCACACAGAGCTAAGAGTTTGGGTGAACAGAGCTCAGAGTTTACCTGTAGGAGTCAGTTGGGTTAATACAGTAAATAAGAATAATACAATGTTTCTCAAATATCAATTTCTTTGTGTCTTTCCTTTATCCCTGTGTTACAAGGCAATGGAATGGTGTTTTGTGTTATTCAATTGAGCTTTGCTCTCAACCTTGTCACTGGCAATAAAAACACAAATAAATAAACAATATCATATAAAAGAAGTTGGCAAAGCTCTCTCGTAATACAGATTATAGATCCAAGGTAATAAAAAGTTTCATTTTAACAGATCATGGTGCCACCAACAAAATAAATGAATACTAAATCAATGATTTACAATATATTGGTGTCTTATATACCACAAAACAACTAACTAACTGAAGAACTCCACCTCTTATCTCTCACTTCCTTTTATTATGCTGCATTTTGTATCTTTGGACAGTATTTATATTCTGAACTGAATTCCTGGTACTCAATAAAACATAGTGGTAACTACTTTAAAAATCATGATACCAGTTTCTCTAATCAAATCGTAAAAACACTCTGCTCCAAATTTTTAGACTGCTTCCAATTTGGTGTTGCCCCTGACAGGAGAAAAACGTCATAGAAAAAATCTCAAACGTTCCCCCAGATGCGGACTGACTGGAAAGTGCTTCCAGCAGCGTGCTGAAGGGGTGCTTCACCGGCTGGGGCTAGAGAATGGGACACAGCCTTTGAGCTATCAGGGTGAGTCCCTCTCATTGTGTGAAAGACAAAAGGTGAGGAATGGTGAGAAGACAGGAGTGGGGGTAAAGGAGAATTATGTATCTTCCTCTTCTACAGAAGAGGCTGCATTTAAGCACAAGATCTTCAAGCAAAAACAAGATGTCAGCAACCATATTAACATAAATTGCAAAATAGGTCTATTTTTCTTGAAATAGAAAAATATATTTACAAATTGACAAATTACTAAAATAAAAATGAAAACAAAGATAGAAAATAGACATCTTTATCTGGTTGAGCTGCCGACTACTGCCATGGCCAAATAATCTTTTTCTCCAAAATTATTTTTGTAGAGTTATTTGTGAAGGGGGAAAGAGATGTTATAGACTACATAAATTCATTTTGGCTGACCTAAGAACTACACGTGGGACTCAGGAGCCAACTGAAGGAGTTCCCATTGGCCAAAGCTGGAACAATTTGAGCAAGAATATTTATAAAGTAGTGTGAGATTATAGCTCAAAGTATATAATAAATATCCATGCATCCACACTGAAATAAATGATTGAATAAATATTGAAGAGACAAATCTCCTGTGAAGAAGTGTATGTAGACACTCTATTCTCAAGGAGATGCAGCATAAATCATACCCCCTCCCTTCCAAAGAATCCAATATGGAAAAGGGGAGGGGGAGGGTAATGCTATAGTGTGATAGTGGGAACACCCGACAAATACTGTCTCACCAGGTGATCAAAGTTCGTCTCAACAGTGTTAAAGTAATGTAGATAATTTATACTCTTCCTATGATGTAATGAGAATGGCATTGACTTACGTGGTCTTCCTCCTAGGAATACATAAACCCAGTGAAATTGGGAGAAATCAGGAGGAAAAAAAATCAGATTCCAGTAGAGGGACACCCTACAATATATCTGATGAGTATTCCTGCAAAATTGTCAAGGTCATCAAAAACAAGGAAAGTCTGAGAAATTGTCATAGCCAAGACAAGCCTCAGAAGACACAATAACTAAAAAACAATGTGATATACTGAGTGGGATTCTGGAACAGAAAAAAGACATTAGATAAAAGCTGAAATAAATCTGAATAAAGTATAGGCTGTAGTTAATAATGTATTGATACTGGTCCATTAATTGTAACAAATGTAACATACTAGTGTAGGATGTTATTAATGGGGAAACAGGGTGTGAGGGTATATGACAGCCCTGTATTACCTTAAGCTTTCTGTAAATCTGACACTATTCTACAATAAAAGTTTATCAAAAGCTATACAAATATAACTCTATTGCGCCGTTCATGTGTTGCAATTTAACAAAACAATTACCTTTCATGTTACTCATTCTATTAAACGTAAGCTGTGATAAAAAAAATCAAATCTGACATCCCAAACTATGTTTCTGCAGGGATTCACTTGTCATTAGATTTTTAACCTTATAAAGACAAATTAAACTTACTTGACAAAACATTAGCTTAATTCCATATATATTTTATATGTATGGGTTTCATTCTCTCTTTATTTTTCTTTATCACAAATCAAGTGCATTGTTTGGAAGCACATTTCAAAAATTAAAATGTCCTGTTTTAAAGAGTAGGTGAAAACCCTTTAAAGGGTTTTCCTACTGCAGAAAACATATTTTTCTTCCATAGGTAGTTATTAATTTTATCTCCACTTTTGTAAACTGATCATTTTGTACTCAAACAAGATGTTTTTCTTTTTCCTTTCAAAGTAGATCTTGTTCACCTACTATGTCAAGAAGCAAAAGAAAATAAAGGTCTTCTTTCTATTGTGAAGTCATAATGCTAAATTTGTGCCACCACCAGTGTTTCTGTGGCAACAGACTGATGTCAAAAAAGTGATCAGGCTGACACCAGGACAGAAAAGAACTACATGTCTTTTGCTTCTCTTCCTGGTGGGCCCTGCTGGGGAAGCATCACCACCCTCCCACCCAGAATTGAGTCTTTAGGCATAGGTATCTTATTTGAAGGAATATTTTGTCACTCTTTATTCTTAAAGTTGTAACATTTAGAAAAAGAAATATTTCTCAGAATAAATTAAAGCAGGTTAAACTCAAAGTTGCTAATTTCCATTTCACAAGAAATTATTTCATCAATAACATTCCAATGGTATTGATTTTAATTTGATATGTTTTTATACTTTCCATACCCTTATATTAAACACACTGTCATAGGAAAAGTTAAGACTTAGTGGGAGAATGGAAAAGAATCTACTTACTCATTTCCCTCAGGCAACAGGCTTAAATTATTTCCCATCTTGAAAAACCAAATGGTAACAATATTCCATGGTGCCTAACTTCTTTGGAAAATCATACATAAATACATAAAAATATACCTATATGTGTATGTACCTGTATGTATACACACACACACACATACACACTCAGTAATGGTAAAGGACCATTATTACTATTCCCTCACAGAAATGTTCTTAGGTATCAGCCATCTTTTCTTTCTAGTACATTTGAATACTCAAAGTAAAACTGGCATTTAACAATCATTTAGTAAGCAACTACTGAGTTCCAAGTACTACAAAAATAAATAAAATATATTACTGTCTTTCAGTATAAGTTTAGAATTTTGTGGGGGAGTGCACTGGGTTGAATAGTACATCCCCAAACTGCATGTCTACCTGGACTTCACAATGTGACCTTATTTGGGAATAGTGGGAATAGGGTCTTTGCAGATTTAATTAGGAAAGTTCAGATGAGGTCATACCAGATTAAGGTAGGCCCTAAACTAATGACTTCTGCCCTTATGAGAAGAGAAAACAGAGACACAGAGATACACCCAGGGAGAACACCATGTGCAATGGAGGCAGATTGGAGTGATGTGTCTGCAAGCCAAGGAATGCCAAGGATTGCTGGCACCCACAGGAAGCTGGGAGAGGGGCAGGGAAGGATCCTCATCTGGAGCCTTCGGAGAGAACATGGTCCTGCCGACACCTGGACCTCAGACTTCTGTCCTGAGAACAGTGAGAAAATAAATTGGTGTTCTAAGTCATCAAATTTGTGGTACTTTCTTACAGCAGCCCTAGAAAACTAACACTGTGGGCAAGATAGATGGATATACAGACAAGAATTTCTGTAAGAATGAATTCAGTTTAAGTAGAACTCTTTACAAGTCTGATACACACCAGTCCTTGCCTATCCAAATGGTTGTCCTAGACAAAAAATTATAAAGCATATAACAATTAAGATGGGCATCAGGGAGGAAATGGGATCTCATTACTCCCTCAGTTGTTCGTAAGCCTGTTCCTATACCTTGCATTGCACTCATTCAACAAGCCAGATCGCTCTGATTGTAGGATAAAAGTTTTTTAAGGAGGTTGCCAGTCATAGCTAAAAAGCAACATAAAACTAAAGATGTGTGAAATGAAATTATCAGTCACAGACCTGATGGGTTGCCAAAACCCAACAACCTACAACAAGCATCTTCATTCCCTTTGCCTTCTCCTTGACAATTCAGTTTACAAAGTCAAACTGCACATGGAGGGCTTTAATCTTTGAACATGCAGCTGCGTTGGGCTTTCGCCAGCCTTTTCATATTTTTCATGGACCCAATTCATCTCCTTTCCAAGGGGCATGTCCAGGTAAGTGACAGGCTGACAATAATGCCTCTGCCACAACAGGCCTTAGAAAAGAATGGTGACTAACGATTAAATGCTTAGCATGCCAGCCCACATAAACCACAAACCACAGAGCCAGGGATTAAGACTCCCTGGCAGCACATCACCCAGAAAGCCAGCTTTCAAGTAGAACGAAATCGGTTTTAAATAACATTAACATTTCTTAGGCCTCTTCCATCATCATTTTGTGCCACTTTATATCCCGGATGTATTTGAACTAAAAAAAAAAAAAAAAAAATGAAAACATCTAAACCTGTTTTGTGACTACTATATATGGACATAAAAATGAGGCCAAAATAACAACAAAAGACACCAGGAAATCGGGACTCCTTAGATAAACTTATCTGAGTGACATTTTGCTTTCCTTTCACTAGAATTAGAAAACTAAACAGCCAGCTTTCCAGAACAGATAGTGAAAACGAGGAAAAGGGAAAAATAGAGGGAGTGGGGAAGGGAGAGAGAGAGGATGCTTAAATAATAAGAAAGCAGCAGGACAGGGGAAAAAATCAAGTAGTCAGAAATAGTAAGGAAATGAAACTCTAATAATGCTAAAGATGGAAAAACGATTAGAAACCAGCTCCTCTTGGCAGCGTATGGAAAAATGTGAGAGAAGCACCTTGACCTATACGCAGCTTACTACACAGCTGCTGAGTCCACCCTCAGCCCCTCCCTTCCCAGCTTTTCATTTCCTCTCTGGTATCATTCAAACTTCAAAACCATCACTCCTTCGTTGAGAAACACCTACTTTCCCAGAAATAACACGAGGGCAGCTTTTTATGCCATTACTGGCATTTTATGAAAGTAAATTTCCATGACTTTTGCTTTCAGAGGCTATTCGAGGGCTTGGTTTTTGTACAAAAAAGAAGGCAATTTAAATATGTGTGTGTGTGTGTGTGTGTGTGTATTTCCAATTATATCTACATCTATATTTTAGCAGAATTACAATTTCTATAGGAATCAAAATTTGAATAAAGTCAACGGTATGCTTAAAATGTATTGTAAAAATTCCATTGACAACATAGAAATAAAATTGATACAACATTAGCAATAAAAAGACTTTGTGGCTAGGTGAGCTCCTGGGGGTCATCTCCTGCCCTCATCCCTGCAGCCGGCAGTTGCCTCTGTATACTTTCAAGCGCGGTCCTGCTGCTGGGAACTCTCTTCTCCCCTACTGCCACAGCACTGTCTGGTCACTTCTCAACTGTTCCTACATCAGAGAGTCCCCTCCCCCTCCCTAGTCTACATAAAATAGCAGCCACCCAACATTCCTTAACTCTTCATCCTGTTTTATTTTTACTTATAGTGCACCTCGCCTGCCAATATTATATTTGCTTGTGGGTTTTTGGTCCACTATCACATGAACACCAAGAGGACAACAACTTTGCCAATTTGGTTTATTGCCACATACCCAGCATGTAGAAGAGCACTTGACTCCCATAAGCTCAAGATGAATCTTTGCTCAGGAATGAAGGACTTGCAGTTCTACATTGTGTGCTAGGATTACTCTGGTACATTTTCTCTAAAAGGAAGAGTAATCCGGACACACTCATTCCCAGCCTCCCTGGAAATGCTCTGGGCTAGAAGAAAGATCAAGAATAAAGGAAGGAATATGTACCGATGAAAGTAACAAATAGCTTTAGCAGTTTGAATAAGCAACTTTGCTTTCAAAGATCAAAAGGCCTAAAGGGCTGTATCCAGGACTCTCCTAGTCCTGATCCTGTCCTTATCCCTTATCCCAGAAAATGCGCTGAGATGTTTGCTCCATGTCTTCAAAGCCACTTGTTAAAAGTTCGTCCCTCACTGACAGCAGGACAAGATTCTAATTCACAATTGAGTCACCAAGCAACAGGGCAAGAAACTGAGCACACAAAATGGGAAGTCTTAAAATCGCAACTAGAAAATTTAAAATGAGTCTCAGGGGATTATGAAATTGGAGTTCTAAACGAAGACTCTTACCCACTTCATCTAAATCTACAGCTATCCACCAACCTGGGTGAAACACTAGCATAACTTTTAGACTGCAAATTCTATCTGTATTCCTTCTCCCTCTAGCAAGGTATATAGAACAGGTATCTTGGAAGGTGCTAGTAAGTCGATAAAACTAAAATTCAAATGTGTATGTAGCAGAAACTGCATTGACGCCCTGTCCAGATCCCCTTCACTGAGCCAGTGTCTGCAGGGGTCACCTCGCCAGGGAAGTTACACACACACACACACACACACACACACACACACACACACACACACACACGGCTCATGCAGTGACTAACACCTTAAGCTGACAACTCAAAGTGTGGTGTGGTGGTGTGGTTTATATCGCCACAGTCCCTCCCTCCCCCAACACACACACACCCTGCCCCAGTAAATCTACATCTAGCCAAGGCTAGAATTTACCTGCAACCGCATTCGCCCTCAGTCTTCCTCCCTCCCCTATCTTCATCTTCTCCTATGAAACGGGCGGCCTTGCAAAAATAACAGGAAAATACCTAATCTCACAACTTCCCCAGTAACAGTTAAAAATCAATCCTATGAGTTCTCTCACAAACAGGAACCCTGCAGGAGTTGTTTTGCACAACTTCTGAAAAGAGCTGAAAGGACAACGGAAAAGAGATGTAAATCTTTCTCTTTAAAATCTTTGGTTTTTTGCGAATCTGCTTTTACAGAGTTCCCCGGTAAATAGCAGAAGAACCAGCTACCGCCTCAACCCTTCCTCAAGGACAGAGTCACATCTGTAATAATCCCTTCTCTAAGGAAAGGCAGGAAACCAACCCTTGGACTTCTGACATCTTGCAGTTTTTGTTATCTACCTGCCGCTTTTGCTATCAACTGACAGCCAACACTACTTTTTTTCCTTCATCCCCGTTAAAATCAGTGAGGTGCTTGGCCTGGCTGCTGGCATCCCCTTCTCTTTCTTTGGGATGCCACACCATCTCCCTGCTCTCTTCCCTCACCCCTTTCATTCGCTCACTCTCTCTCCCTCCTCTAAGAAGATAAAGTAAATTTTACTTATATATATCTTAATCTCTGCATGAGAAATCTTTCTCCAGTCACGCCACGGACACCTACTAAGCTTTCCACTCTAACATCCTCCCTTTCAGCCTCTTCCTGCAGAGCATTCTATTCCCTTACTGAATCTCTGTCGCAGGCTCTGCTCCTAAAAATTCAACATAAAACAGTGTATCTTCAGGTTAGGCTCTTGACTCAAAATCCAAATAATTTTGGCTTAAACTAGATTAAATTGGAATAAGTCCTACCTTATTTTAAGGTCACACAAATTTAATAGCTTTTGAGTAAGTTCTTAGAACTACAAAGATATTGTATGCAAAGACAGAGCTTTTTCTATTTCAGCTGACAAATTCATTGCCCAGCCATGCTGTGACAATGCTGAGAGGGAAAATGGGCATGTTTTACTCAGATGATCCGGCACGTTCAGGGTGGTATGGTCATAGACAGGGCATGTTTCTTTCAAATGCATGATTGCAATGTATTCTAACGCTTTCTTCTTTTGCTCCTTTTCTATATGCATACTTGGTTGGTTTGCTCTTCTTTGTTTGTTTTTAAGTTTTTTAATGTAGAAAAGTTGACTCTGAAAGCTTAACGAAATTATTTATTTAGCTAAGTCAGAGTACTTTTATTCTAATTTCAATTTTTTTGTTTGTCCTGTGAATATGGTCTTATGTATTTGATGAATTTTAAGAGGTCCCTTTCTCATGATTTCTGTGATAACTTTATATTGGCTATAGGCCATTAAAAATTTAATCTGTCTCCTGCATTTTATTAGCAAACTGTATGAATTATCTTCAGAATATGCAGGCTTGCTTCTGTCTGGTCAGTTATTTTTCTTAGCAATTATAATGCTTCCTGAGAACTTGGCCAATTGCTTTTTTTATTTTTAGTTCACATTTTTCAGTAATAACATTAAAAAAACTTCACTGAAGATATAGTATTTATTATATTACATTCTCTTGAGTGAATTTATTTGATTTATATACTACTTTCTCATGGAGCAGTTAGATTTATATTTTAGCCAGTTTTCTATTTTCACGCACTATGTCAGAAATTCATAGTGCCTTAATTAAAATGATACTATAAGGTGATTATACCTTATTTGGAGGACAATGTTCTTTCTTTGTTGCTTAGAGTAATCCAAAAAGTTACTAATAAATGTGAATAAAAATACATATTTCCTACATTATATTACTGGTTACCTGATTAATATTAATACACTATTATTAATATATTTTCTTTCTTTTCAAAATACCATCAACTATGGAGTCTTATTTAGTATATTTTTATTTTACTATTTATTCTGTGAACTTCCAGTTATAACTATATATACAACAATCTTATTAATAAACAGATACAAGGAGACATTTGTACTTTGCTCAATTTCTTTTTTTTTTTTTTGAGACAGAGTCTCACTGTGTTTCCTGGGCTAGAGTGCCGTGGCATCAGCCTAGCTCACAGCAACCTCAAACTCCTGGGCTCAAGCGATCCTCCTGCCTCAGCCTCCCGAGTAACTGGGACTACAGGCATGCGCCACCATGTCTGGCTAATTTTTTCTATATATTTTTAGTTGTACAATTAATTTCTTTCTATTTTTAGTAGAGATGGGGTCTCGCTCTTGCTCAGGCTGGTTTCGAACTCCTGAGCTCAAACAATCCGCCTGCCTCGGCCTCCCAGAGAGCTAGGATTACAGG
>CAUYSK010054789.1:0-16109 GCA_963575035.1 Avahi laniger | reverse complement strand
CAATTAATTTCTTTCTATTTTTGG
This sequence comes from Avahi laniger, assembly GCA_963575035.1. Classification (NCBI taxonomy): domain Eukaryota; kingdom Metazoa; phylum Chordata; class Mammalia; order Primates; family Indriidae; genus Avahi; species Avahi laniger. The sequence goes on along the minus strand of CAUYSK010054789.1, from coordinate 16,085 downwards.
TAGAGACGGGGTCTCGCTCTTGCTCAGGCTGGTCTCGAACTCCTGAGCTCAAACAATCCGCCCGCCTCGGCCTCCCAGAGAGCTAGGATTACAGGCGTGAGCCACCGCGCCCGGCCTGCTGCTGTAATTTTTATTTCCCAAACTAATATTATATCTGAAGTCTCTTGATACCAATTATTTGGACTCTGTGAAGCACACTGTTAATATGATGGCTTGTATCATATCATATTGTTATCTCCTGTGTGACCATGAATTAATTGGTCCCTTGTTCTTCTTACCCCTGTCACCATCTTCAGTGTGTGTCATACAAGAGACACTCAGCCAATGTGTGTTTGATGAACAGCTCTGCAGTTTAGACTGGTTTAGACACAGCTAGTCAGAGATTTCAGAGTAAAAGCACAAAGCATGTATCAGATTGTGAAAGAAGACTGTTTTAGATTCAAACAGGTAAAGAGAATGCAATTGGCTGCTGCTGAAGATCAATGAAAAGACTAGATGGGGTAATTCTAACAGTCACATTCAGATTTATAAAGCCCATGCAACTGAATAACAAGAATTGAACATGAGAGTTGTATAAGCTTTGATGAATATTTTTGAATGTATGTATGGTATGAAAGAGATCCGTATTTGTGCTTATTTATGTGAAAAATTACTTTACTATTCTGTCAGAGTCAAAAGAATTATAAACCAGAAATCTAAGAGTAAGTAATGGTATATTTGGGTTTATTCACACTAAGTCCTGATAAAATGGAAAAGGCAAAACTAGTTTAGCAAAATGCCAAACCTCCCCCCACCCCATCATTCTCCAAATGTGGTAAGTTTCTTGAGAGCAAGGATGATGTCTTAGGCTTCTACCCTTTCTTCCATAGACTCCGTGAATATGCCATAGAATGCTTAATAAACACTTTGATGATATAAGCTGAGTGACCAGGACCTTCCAGGACCTTGAACATGCAGGTACTGGGAGTGTGGTGTACCCAGGGAGGCCGTGGAAGCTCCTAGCCAGCTCTATAAACATACCCCTCTCTAAATGTTTGTTATACTGTTTCTTTAAATATGAATGAAATTAGAAAATTGGAGAGGATTTAATCTCTTTTAAAATATAGTCAGGTGAAGTGGCAGGAGCCTGTAGCCCCAGCTACTTGGGAGGCTGAGGCGGGAGGACCCCTCGAGGCCAGGAGTCGGAGGCGCTAAGACCGCACCTGTGAATAGCTACTGCACTCCAGCCTGAGCAACGTCACAGGACCTCATCTCTAAAAATAAAATAATAATAATAATTTAAAAGAAAATACAGACATTTTTACCGTGATGCGTTTTGGAGGTGATGAACTGAATAACGCTCTCAGAGACGCTTCCGCGCACTGATGCATCTTGGTTTCTGTTTTGCTTGTGGTTTCTTTCACAATGCCTGAGACAAATTAGGTACTTCATAAATATGAATTAATAACCAAAAGTAAATACCTAAATATCAACAACTTGATCATTAGTTCTTATGAATCGAAACCTTCTTTTTAGGATATCATCTTCTCTCTGTTGCTTATTTTATTTTGTTTGGGTTGGTTTTTTTGTGCGACAAGGTCTCAGTCTGTCACTCAGGCTGGAGTGCAGTGGCATGATCACAGCTCACTGCAACCTCCAGCTCCCAGGTTCAGGTGATCCTCCTGGCTCAGCCTCCTGAGTGGCTAGGACTGCAGGCACCCACCACCCCACCTAGCTAATTTTTAAAAAAACTTTTTTGTAGTAATGGGGTTTTGCTGTGTTGCCCACACTGGTCTTGAACTCCTGGCCTCAAATGATCCTCCCATTTTGGTCTCCCACATGCTGGGATTACAGGCGTGAGCCACCACTTTGCTTGTCCTCTTTTGCTTACTTATGGTACTAAAAGGCTACCAAATGTTATTGTCAAAAAAAAAATCTTCCATAACTTGAGAAAACAGATAGAGTCAGATTAGTGGTGTGAAAGTCTAGGAAAAAGAACCCAGAAACATTTGGAGGAGGAGGAAGATGCAGGGAGCTATTTATATTTAGTCAAAAATATGAAAAAGAGTGGTAGAGAGATGAAAGAAAGGGAGGGTTTTTTGGGTTTTTTTGTCCTGGATTATTATTTCAAGCCTTTCATTTTAAAATAAATCAAAAATGGTTATTTTATGAGCACATTTAATTATGACTAATACAGTTGTCCGTTTCTAAAGTTACAAGAAGGCTTTGATCTTAACAGACTTTAATATGTATACACTACTATGACCATTTTTCTAAAATGCTAGGGTTTTTCTTTTTATGCACAAAAAGTGTTTCTACCCCAGTGGCTTAACAATTCTGGATATTTTATCTCTTTCAGTCTTTTGGCTAATCAGGTCAAAATCGAGATACTGCAGAGCCTGAAACACAGGCAGCTAGATGCACTATTGTGATAAGCTTTCTCTTCTGCGTGGGCAACAGAAACGGGAACTGATGGAGACTGGCAGCTTGGCCCTATCTCAGGGAGAAAATGGGCCTTGCTGTTAGCCAGTCCCAAATGCCAGAAGACTCGTTCAGGTCCTGAAGACGTAGGGCAGGCACAATTGTCTTCCCTTGTCTGTGGTTTCTTTTAATAATATAAAAAGAAAAAGAGGAATCTTAAGCCTAGTGTGACCAAATGGAACACCCTGAAAATCTCCTGATAATATGATTTGGGGTCTCTTGGACTATACAGATGTCTTTAACAAATCAGAGAGGTCTTTCAGCAGTATCTTAAACAAGATAGAAGATTCAAGGCAGAGGTATAAAAACAAGTTTTTCACTAAAAGACAAGAAGTTGAGTTGCTTAAATGTATTGTTGGTGCAAAGGGGTTTAGTTTTCATTTGGCAGCTTGGGTACAACCCATTTGGTGGGACTTGTTTGCTCTTTGAAAGATGTTCAGGGAGGATTTACATCTGCTGGTTTTCAGAGGTGAAACAAGGAAAGAGAATAACCAAGCTCTTAACATTAAGCCAGTGTAAAAATGCAGCCAAATCAATTTCAGGCTGCAGGCTTTCTGTGTGCTGTGGCGTGGCGGTCTTCTCTGGAAGGCCACCGACATTTGGAGAGGCCTGCCCAGGATCAGAGGGGTAGCTGAGCATGACATTCCCCCTTGGGGTCATCTCCCACCCAATCTCAGGTATGTCATTGATTTGTTACTCTGACTTTCACAACCGCCTGAGTTTTTCTATCCATTAAGTGGAGGTAATAATATTTGTCCTTTCCTCATGGTACAATGGGGAGTGTGAGCAAATGGAAGGGAAGTGTTGAAATCTTGGCAATCTAATGGATATTCTTCAGGCTGTCTACAATATGTATCAGATGAAGGTATACAAAATATGCATAAACCAATAAACAAGTCACGCAGAGCAACTTTAGATAAGGTTTTCATTCCAAAATTAAAAATAGAAAAGCAATGATAAAAATTAAACACTAATTTTCAAAGTGATAAAATTTTAAAATTCCAAGATATTATTTTAAGTGTTCTTAACACACACACACACACACACACACACACACACGCACGCACGCACGCACTCATGCATATGCTAGCTCTAGAGACAGATTTAAGCTAAGCTGAGAAAGCATGAAATATTTAATGTAGATTACAACAGCTATAAAGAAAAATTCTTTAAAGTTATAAAGTATAACTTTTATGTTGGATGTAGAAATATTAATTAAATATTCCATGAAGGACTTTGGAATCATTTTTTCTCTATCATCCCTGTCAGAGATCTGATAAGGCAGATTTATAATTGCAGTTTTTATAATTGCCATTAGTTACAGATGAGGTCACTGAAGTTAAATAAAGGAAAACACATCATCACAAAAAGAATTTGAACTTAAGCTCTTGAAATCCTATTCCTCAGTCTCTGGGTATAACAAAATTTGTTTTTAAATTTGTAAATTTAATTAAACGTCTTTAAGTGTTTAGAATACGGTTCAGAAATAATTTTGAAAATTGTATTTCTTTAAAAAGCTTCATTCGAAGCACTTGATTTTTGATATTATCTAACAAAATATTTAGAAAGTGTTAATACAATAGAAATTCCCAAAATCTTTCCGAAGTTGCCAATACAATAGGTCTTTTGTACCTCTTAGTGACTTTAGGACTAAAGTAGATCATTGCAGTAATTCAAAATTGTCCAGCCACCTTGAGAACAATGACAGTCATCCAACTGAGGCTTAAGATGAGGTACAAAGTATTGTGAATCCCTAAATTACGCCAACTTTTGACGATGTTATTACCAACGTCAAATAAGATAAAACCAGTAATACCTAATTTGTTATCAAATTACTTTGAAACCCATTCTTCAAGAAAATATTTTTAATCTCGTAAGTCACTTCACACATGCAAGCATTTCCAGATTTTCTGCCTTTCGCCTTCCATTTCTAAGCTTAGGCAAATCTCACACACCTTCGCTGATCAAATAGTTAATGAATGGGGACTTTCTATAGAAAACACAACATCACAGGGTCCCCCCATGTACTCCCTGGGGCTGGTCACTCAGTCTGTGGCCTCTGCTGTGTCCCCTAATGGTTCCAAGCATGTCAGGGGGAGTTGAGAGGCCCCTCCTCAAGGGCTGTTCGTGATGGAGGTACAAGAGAGACATCCACGGGAAACCATGAGCTCAGGGGTCTTGGAACTGCTCACTATGTCAGTCCTTCTGTAGGCTGGAAGTTGGTAGCGGTGGTCACAAAGCCCATGTGTTTTATCATCTAGGCTTTCACCTGGCCTGTGGACTTATTCTACCCATGTGCTTGGTTTACAGGTTAACTAGTCCCTCAGTCCATGACAGATGAGAATTTGCTTTGTTTTTTTATTTTTTATTTTTTTGAGACAGGGTGTTTGTCTGTCTCCCAGGCTAGAGTACAGTGGTGTCAGCCTAGCTCACAGCAACCTCAAACTCCTGGCTCAAGTGATCCTCCCACTTTGGCCTCCCAAAATGCAAGGATCATAGGTGTGAGCCATCGTGCCTGGCCTGAGAAGGAGCTTTATCAAAGGGTAAGGAGGAACTGCTGAAGTTTGACTGTTCCTGAGAGCCTGGCTTGGTCCTGGGCCTTTTTTTTCCCTTAATCCTTGTAACGATGAGGTTGGTGCTTTCAGTCCCTGTTTTATAGGGGTTAGAGTACACTATTGAGGGACAACTAAGAAAGAACAAGAGAAGTGACAGCCAGAGGTTGGGAGGGGCCAGAAAAACATAAAAGCAGGCATAGATCTGCCACCACTTTGAAACATGATGGTTCCTGCCACAACCCTGCATCAAAATAATTAATTTGGTTTATAAGGTTTCTATAATGTTTATAATGTTAAAAGAAAGCAGGAAGATGGATAAATAAAAGTTTTGGTGCCAAAAAAAAAAAAAAGAACACACAACATCAGCACTCATAGATGAGAAACAGACGCACAGCCCAGTGCACATGAGGACGCCTTCCCTGCTTTGCCGGCCTCGCTTCGTTCTCAGAGTTGAGGCCGGGTCCTATCATCTCTTCCCATCTTTTGACTAATCAGGTCAAAATCAGGATATCGTAGAGACTGAAACATAGACAGCTGCATATGCTATTTTTGTTGGGCTTTCTCTTCTAGATGGGCAACAAAAACAGGAACGATCACAAAGTCAGTGACATCCCCTACCCCCCTAAAAAAATCCTAGTACACACTGCCCCCTTCACCAGACCACTCTCCATACTTCATTTTTAGGCTATATCAACTTGATATCAAAAGAAGGGCCAAAAAGTGGACTTTACCAAAACGGTAATTCCCACTGTTCTTCCCAAGCAATATTAGAGTTCTTTTTCCTATTAAAGCACATGTAGCTTTAAGATGAAGAAATGATTGCTAGAATCAATTTCAATCAATAATTTTCTAGCTCTAGTCAAAAACTCTCACCTTGGGATACTTGAGTGGCATGCAAACAATGGGGAGAAAGTAATAACTAACATTCGTTGGTACCACGTGCCAAGCTTTGGTATGATTAACTCGTTTAATCCTCACAACAACCCCGGGACATAGATAAAATTACTATTCTTATTTTACAAATAAAATAGTTGAGGCACAGAGGGGTTAAGTAACTTGCCTGAGGTCATCCAGCAGAGCTGAGCTTAAATCAATGCAGCAGCCTCTGGAGCCTGCACACCCACCCCCAGCACTCTGCTGCCTCTAGACAGACAGACAGACACACACACACACACACACACACACACACACACACACACTTCTTCAGCTCCAAACCAGCATCCTCTTTCCTGTTTGGTATTAGGAATGTACCTTCTTACTGGACATGCAGGGAACAATGTGATCTAATAACACATCAAACACAAGGAAGGACAAAGTTAATTAATATATAGTATAGTCCCGGTATTTCCTTGGTCATGAGGAACTGGCCATTTTTCCCCACAGCAAATGTCTCTGGTTCCTTGAAAGATTTCCTTCATAATGTCTTCTTACGATGCACTCTTAGATACTGAGAAGAAAACACCAAAGAGAGGTGTTTGCAGCCCAGTGCTCCTTGATTAAAGATGGGTTCGTCCTGCTATATGCTAATGTCATTTGAGTGAAATGTCACAGCCATCAGATTGTAATGAAGCACTCAGACTCCGGTGTCTTATTTAATCATCACCACCATCCATCTAATGAAGGTGGCATACTGCACCCAGTTTACAGACGGGCCATGCTGTCCGGTTGTATAGCAGAACAGGGATCCCTGCTCTCTAACTTCGAAGTCTGGGTTCTTCCCACAGGACTTTCTCAGATGGAAAATATAACACATGGTTAAGTGAAACCATTTAATAAGGCAAAAATTTATCAAAGTAACATCTTTAACGGATTCAAGCCTACTCCTTGGGTAGAGTGGCTAGGTGCAAAAAATAAATAACGAAATCTCAGTTTCTTCCATTTACAGTCTCTTCAACATTGCTCAAATTACACAACCTCACTGTGCCTCAGTTCCTTGTCTTTAAAATGTGAGTGATGATAATAATACTTACCTTACAGAGTTGTTGAACAAATAAGTTAATTAATTTAAAGTGTGTAGCTGGGGCTGGGTACAGTGGCTCATGTCTGTAATCCCAGTACTTGGGAAGGCCAAGGTGGGAGGATCACTTGAGACCAGGAGTTCAAGTCAGGTCTGAACAATAGCAAGACCCCGTCTCTACCAAAAATAAAAAAATTAGCCAGGCATGCTGGTGCGTACCTATAGTCCCAGCTACTTGAGAGGCTGAGGCAGGAGGATCCCTTAAGCCCAGGAGTTCAAGGTTATAGTGAGCCATGATGATGCCACGGCACTCTAGCCCAGGAGACAGAGCAAGACTTTATCTTAAAAAAATAAAAATTAAAAAAAGTAATAAAGTGTGTAGTTGGGTACAGTGGTGCGTGCCTATAGTCCCAGCTCCTTGGGAGCCCGAGTATATATATAAAGTGTGTAGGACAGTGTCTGGTACATGATAATGAGTATTTATAGAGACAGGATCTCACTATGTTGCTTGGGTTGCTCTCAAACTCCTAGCCTCAACTAATCCTCCTGCTTTGGCCTCCCAAGCTAGGATTACAGGCATGAGCCACCATGTCTGACCAGTAATGAGTATTTAAATGTTCGCTTTTATTATTAGGGATACAGAAGATAGGACAGGAACATTCAGATGTGATAATATACGTATGAGCACCGCATACATTTTGGTTCTACTCTCTGCCTGCTGCCCGCAGATGTTCTGATGAGCCCAGTTCTGCTCTCTTTCTGCACTCCCTCTATGCGTCCTGATAGGGACCGCCCAGATCGATGAACAGGTGGCAGTTTTTACAGCTTTCTATTGCTGGTATAAAATCCCCAGGGAAATAGGGGGTTTCTAAGCTTCTGTATAGTCATACAGGTTTACTTTTGGTTCTCAGGACTCTTGCCTCTGTATATCTTATCTTTGTACAGTTGGGTAGGAAATGATGGTTTGTTGACAGGTGTGACCTCCAGCTAACCTGCCTCCCTGATGTGATGTGTGTACACTTCTCTCACCTCCCTGCACGTGAGTCTCCTTTCTACCTCAGGCTGTTAAATCCTCCGCACACAGACTGTTTCATTCCAACTTCGCAAACTCTATCCTGCCTACTTATGTCAAATTAATGGTTGCTAAAATGGCGTAGGTGTTAAAGTGGGCAGGAAAACAAAACTGAAGGGACGTGGCACGTGGTATTGACTCTTACCCCAATCCATTGTCTCTTCCTTGCCAACAGAACCCCAGTTTTCCCCTGAGCCTCTTGTGAGCTCAGCTCAGAGGTAACCCTAAATATTCTGACTAATTACAGCCATTCCACTCCCGTTCCTGCTGACGGGTTTAGGGGTGGGCGTGTGACGCATATCTCGTCAGCGGCATAGAAGGAAACCTGCAAGGTCTTATTGAGAGGATTTCTTTTCTGATGAAAAGAGAAAATGGGACATTTCGTACGTTGGACATTTTTTTGTTTTTTGGTCCAATATGATTCCTAGAATTGCTGCTGCCAGCCTGCAACAATGAGAGCTGCCACAGGACAAGTCCTCGTGCTGACAATGGCAGAGATAGAAGTGACATCCCGATGAGGTCGCCCAGGCATGAATTAACTACCCCTGGAGCTACCCCACCGCGGCACCTCCGATCACGTGAGAGAGAGAGTGTGCTTTCCTCATTGCCGAAGCCAGCTCAGTCTGGGCTTTCTGTGGCTGAAGCTCAAGGAAAGCAAGGGAAAGAATGTCTTCAAGAGGAAAATAACCTAAAGATCCGTGGAGAGAGGGGGAGGAGAGAAAGAAGGGGGAGGAGAACATGAGCTACTCGGTGACGGATTCAGGCTATATTTTAATCTATTGTCTTAGTGATAAGAACGACCTATCCTGTAACTTATGTGAAAGTTGATGTATAAGAGGCCGGGTGTGGTGGGTCATGCCCTGTAATCCTAGCACTCTGGGAGGCCAAGGCAGGATGACCACTTGAGGTCAGGAGTTCGAGACCAGCCTGAGCAAGAGCAAGACCTGTCTCTACTAAAAATAGAAAAAATTAGCTGGGCATGGTGACGCACGCCTGTAGTCCCAGCTACTCGGGAGGCTGAGGCAGGAGGATTGCTTGAGCCCAGGAGTTCGGGGCTGTAGTGTGCCGTGCCGATCAGGTGTCCGTGCTAAGTTCGGCATCAGTATGGTGACCTCCTGGGAGTCGGGGACCTCCACGTTGCCTGTGGAGGGATGAACCGGCCCAGGTCGGAAACGCAACAGGTCAAAACTCCCATGCTGATCAGTAGTGGGATTGAGAGTAGCCACTGTGAGTAGCCACTGCACTCCAGACTGGGCAACATAGGGAGACCCTGTCTCTAAAAAAATTAAAAATAAAAATAAAATAAACAAACATTTGAAGAAAATTTAAAAAAAAAACCAAAATCATAAGCTAGAGTGCCAAGAGAAAATGGGACTATTTTAAAATAAAGACGTAAATTTTTCAGTTGAGGGTAGGAAGCTTTCTAGTTGCAGTTCTAGGGAGATGTCCACACGCAGTCCATTTTAATAGGAGAACCACGGCCGAATGACAAATAACTGCAAATCCGCATTGGCCCTGATTCTGCATTTCTTGCTCTGATATGACAGGACTTGCAAAGAGGCCGCCCACCTGGAGGGAGGTTTGAGGAATGCTTTCTGTTTATTTTGTTCATTAAAAGTGAAAACTATTTAACATTCTTTCTCAAATTCAGTCAGAATAGGGCATTACCTTGGATAGTTAGACTTCTCTGCAGCTAATCATTGTGTCAGAGATTTGGGGTGTCCAGTAATGGGAGCTAATCATTCAAACAATTAACATTGATTTTCTTTTCATAGTAACAGCTAAGGAAAGCTCCATACCTTGTGATGAGGGACGGATGCCAGATTTGACTTCTAATCTGGCTATTTGATGAACTTGAAGGCATTTAACAAAACATTTCCAGTGATTTTGGTCTACATCATAAAAGCCATAGTTTTGTATTCAGTATAGCACTAAGTATTTTTACACAAAGTTTATTGAGTGAATAGTAAACATCAACTTTTTTCTGAGACAGAGTTTTGCTCTGTTGCACAGGCTAGAGTGCCGTGGCATCAGCCTAGCTCACAGCAACCTCAAACTCCTGGGCTCAAGTGATCCTCCTGCTTCAGCCTCCCGAGTAGCTGGGACTACAGGTGTGCGTCACCACGCCCAGCTAATTTTTTCTATTTTTAGTAGAGACGGGTCTTGCTCTTGCTCAGGCTGGTCTCGAGCTCCTGACCTCAAGCGATCCTCCCGCCTCGGCCTCCCAAGTAGCTGGGACTACAGTTGTGCACTACGGCATCCAGCACTTATGGTTTCCTTGAAGCTCACAAATTTGGGATTGTAAAAAAATATATTGTCCAGTGTTTTAACCTTTAGCTTCTCAATCGTTGAAGGTTTCAGGATTCATATGTCTTGTTTAAAAATAAAATCGGTTTTAGTTTTGCCATTTACCTGGTTAAAGTTCCTCTGCCTGTTTACTGGACACTGTGCCTCCCTTTCCACCACTGCAGGAAAATCCCATCTCTTGTCCCCCGTGTCTACTCATTGCTCTCAATTTTCTGTTCACCGGTGACTCAGAAGCAACGAGATGACAGATGTGAGCCTCTAGACAGGCTCAGCCTCGGAACTGGGGAGGAGAAAGGGCATGACCACTCGTACCTTTAGCTCGGTACACAGAAACCAGGCTCCTTCCGCTGCCTCGCGAGGGACATTCTGACCTTCTTGATTTGGTTTCTTCCTACAGGATTTCGTCTCTTTGCAGATCACCGCATAGCATTGTAAGAATGTCAGTAACCATCTTCCAAACTATTAAAGGAAAAATACTAAGAGTCAGGCTGGCTATGTAATTTACCACGGTGACTCTGACAGGACACACTTGACCTTATTGGACAAACCCTGGACTCAGGTCTGATCCCAGCTCCATAAAGGAGGGGAGAAAGCAGAGTGACGAGTGCTTGAGCCCTGGGACTGGACAGACCCATGAATCTCAGCTCCAGTCCTTATCAGCCCGTGGACCACAAATCTCTGGTTTTCCCACCCTTAAAATAGATTTGCAGGAAGAGTTCCCCTGTGGGAGAATTAATACCATTTACCTAATGCACAGTGCTTGTAATAATTAAATGAGACAATCTATATCAGAACTTAGTCTGGTGCCTACCACGTAGCAGGGACACAAAAGTTAGCTGCTAAGTGCTAGGTAGAGTAGTCCGACCTGCACCCTACCTGTCAGGGACAGAATCTCCTCACTTTGTTTTTCCCTCCCGCGATCAGCCCCAGATCCCACCGCAGAGATGATCGCCAGTTTCACTGCTCCCGTTATCTTTGCATCACCTTCCTTTTTTTACCTTCTCTGTTTCCCCAACAATTCCATCCCATTACCCATGATCGTTTTTCTTCTGTCTTTTTATCCCTGTCCTCCCAAATAACTTTCCTCTTAGATCTTCCTCCTCACTGCTATTCCTTTGTCAAACATTTACCGTGTGTCCACACCGTGCGAGCCATTGTGCCGAGTGCTGGGGGCCGGCAAATAAAGGACTCGCATCTTCATGAAGAGGTAAAAGAGAAAATAAGCCATCCCAGCACAGAGAGGTGAGCCCTATAGTGGAGCTGTATGCTGGGTGCTGTTGGAGCACAGATGATGCGCATTTTAGAGACTGGAGACCAGCCAAGGCCCAGAAAGAATGGGCTGAAGCCTGCTGTGTGTCAGACACCGCATTAGGCACTCGGAATATATTGTTTAATATTCACAATAGTAATATGCGGTAGACAGCATCATCTTCATTTTAGGAAAGAAGAAACTCCCACACACTGCTGAAGAGATCTTCCTAAGAGCGAGCATGTGTTGAGTGCTTACTATGTAGCAGGCCCGGTTATAAGCAAACATATTTTAAGTCATTTATTCCTTACAACTACCCTATATGATCACTCTCCCCATTTTACAGATGAAGAAACTGAGAGACAGAAAGATTAAATAAGTGGTCCATGGTCACACAGCTCATAAGTGACAAGGCCAGAATTATTCAAATTAGCAAATACTAGATATGTACACCTACATGCATACAAAGTGTCACCCAGGCTAGGGTACAGTGGCATCATCATTATCTCACTGCAACCTCAAACTCCTGGGCTCAAGGGATCCTCCTGCCTCAGCCTCCCAGGTAGCTGGGACTACAGGCACATGCCACCATGCCCAGCTAATTTTTCTGTTTTTAGTAGAGACGGGATCTCACTCTTGCTCTGGCTGGTCTCAAACTCCTGAGCTTAAGCAATTCTCCTGCCTTGGCCTCCCAGATTACAAGTGTGAGCCACCTTGCCCAGGCTTACTGTATCACTTTTTATTAATTGTTTTCTTATTCACAGAAGACTGAGAGGGCAAAAAAAAAATGTCTATTAGAATAACTGAAATACAAGTCAAAATTGAGTTCTATAGCCCCACATAAGATTTAGCCGTATAAAATATTTCAGCCCAGAGGAACACCTATTATTTGAATGATTGTTTTATTCATGTGGTCTACTAGATAATGTTGGGCAATATATAATGTTCAGTTTTATGAATTAAGAATGTCTGAGATTTGTTTTGTAGCTCTATATTTTAATAATGATGATATATATGTTTCTTAGGAAAATCACTTCGGATGCTCTAGAGATTCCTCTTTTAAAAACAATTTAGAACATTTAGTTATTTGCTTAAATGTTTTTAAAGGCCTTAAATGGAAACAAAATGATACTGAGTATATTTCATTTACTCTGAATAAAGACATGAACTAGAAGCCACCAGACATAGATCACAGGTTGTGATAAACGTGGGGAACTGAGCACAAGTAAAGTCTTAAACATTTCAATTGTCGACAGATTGACTGTCTGTTTAATTATTAGTGCTATAAAAAGTGAGTAATATTTACCTGGCTATAATAGTACTGTGTAAAAGTCACGTATCTTTCCTGCCAGGTGCCACATTTCTCATAGTTATTAGAAAGAATGAGAAGAAATCTTTAGTCACTCCTTTCCAAAATCTACCATTCTACCATCTTATATAATTTGACAGAGGACAGGATTATTAAGGAAGTTGATTAAAAAAAAAAATGTACCAACCCTAACCCAGGTCCTATGTAAAATCAGTGACAAATGCCTTTGTTAGTGAAGATTACAAGCAAAAAATGCACTATTAAGCAATGGTTGGGCAGGAACTAACTGGTTTAGTATTTGTAGGCATTGTGTAAAAATTCCCCAATATCTGGTACAATCAGTCTATTTGAATGATTAGTAATTTAGGGTGCTTGCTCTTAATAAACCCAAATTATAAACACACTTAAAGGAGCTTTCTGGCATATTCATGCAAGGTGTTCACCATAAACCCAATTTTGCAAGAATATCAGTTTCTAACGGACATGTCAGAATGCCTCGGAAGAGTGGATACAGGAAGTTGACAGTGACTGTAACTCATTAACTGAACTTTAACTTCATCCTGCAATACGGGTTCAGATGACTTTGTTGAATACCTTTCGGATTTTGGCAGGGATGCCCTGGAGTCATTCATTATCTGTCAATCATTTACAAATCCTTTCTGAAATCAGCAAATAATGTTCTATCATTATAAACATGTATTCTTGTAAATGTGAGTCACTGTAAGTATTCAGTGTGCTGATATCTGATGAGTTCAGTGGGGCAGTAAAGGTGTTTAGAACAGAATGCTGTTATGGAAAATGCCCACATTTGCCAAAAGGAAATGGCTAGATGGTACCTTCATTGAGAACATTAATTACTAAAAATCAAGAATGTGATTTCTTTTGTGTTTTTTCTCCAGCACGGCTGGAACCACAGAAATTGCTTGCTAACTGTGGCTGAGGCTGAGTTCTGAGCACCTGTTATTTGTACCACATGTGAACGTTACTCTAGTCTCTCTTTCAGAAAAATATGTTCGTTTCTCACAAAGTACTAAGCACCTATTTCTATTCAATCAGTCTGACAGATAAGCTTCAAAAGACCAAAGTAATTCATTAATACAATGTTTCCTCAACATGCCAGTAAGTTTCATAGCAAAGTAAGAGAGTGACACATAGCAAATAGTGTTTTCTAAAAGTTCTAGTAGGAGTTATTAGGCAATTTAGTAATATTACCATCTTTCATACATTCTTTAAAGAATGTCTTTAATCTGAGGCAGACAGTATAGGATGAAATCCAATTTTTATGCTGTTACATGTTTTGTTACCCATATACAAAAAGGAAGAGAAACAATGCAAATCATTTTGTGATACTATTAAGTTATATGAATCCTATGAGGTCTTCTATAGGGTATCTAATAGTATATGTGACTAAGATAGAACTGGCGTCAAAAACAAGACACAGAAACAGAAACTTGCATGTGTCTTCCAAAATTCCATCAAGGAAGACGTGTTTTTCACCTAAGATCCCAGGTCACACAGTGTGTGTGTGTGTGTGTGTGTGTGTGTGTGTGTGTGTGTGTGTGTATTTATAACATCTAAACATGTATTGAGTACTTTCTCTGATATGACACTGGGCATTTTATTTCTCATTTACTTCTCACCACAAACACTCCTGGATTCCTCATTTTTGTCATTTTCACTTATGAGGAATTCAAGGCTTAACGAGGCCAGCATGAATTTGCCACCAAGCAGGGAGCAAAGCAGAAATGGGAGGCGTGAGCTTTCTGGTTCCGGATCCCGGGCTCTTGACCACCCTGCTACACCGTCTTCATTCCTACTGTGATCTCGCACTGTGTTCTCGTGCTCAGATGGGTTTCTCGGGAAAACAGAGCTACAGCCAGTACATTGAGAGGATTTGATGGACAATGCTTTTTATGGACTGAATCATATGTAAATCCTTAACAAATGTGTATCCAACACTTTGGCTCACACAAAAAAAGACCCACATTATCCCAAATTAGTTACAGGTGGAAGGTATGCCTATGGAAATACATGCCCTTTGGGTTTCCATCTAAAATCAGAGAAGAAATAATTGGTTTCAATAAAAATCATATTTGAAATCCACCACACACACATATATATATATATATATTGAGATAGCGTCTCGCTCTGTCATCCTGGATCCACCATATATTTAAAAGAAAAAATTAATCTAAGAAAATAATACCTAATATGATGTTAATGCGAAGCAGTTTGGTTGGTTATGTAGACATGAGAACTTAAAGCTCACAGGAAAGACGGCATGTTTATCAGCATGCTGACCTGGCTCTGAGGACAGCCAGCATTGCCAGTTATCTCACTTAGTGTGAACGAGCGCCAGTTTTGAACTACTTCCCTGGCATTAAGTGGGTCTCCTCAATAAAATCTCACCTTGATGAAGACATGCAGATACGCAACTGGGGATATTTCCATCACCCATCCAGACCAGGTCATGGCCATGGCCACTTCCGATCCTGACTTGCAGGGTCGTCCAGACCCCAGGCCACCCAGACCTGCTAGGGCGAGTCAGCCGGGCAGGCTGCAGAGCCAGGGCGGGGCTGAAAGGCGGCGGGGAGCACCCCTGCCATCGGATGCTGTACTCCAGCATTTCGACTGAAATGAAGTAAGGCAAGACGGGGAATGAAAGCATAACAGTAAGCAGAGTGAAAAACAAACAAACAAACAAAGGAACCATAAATTCTGTAATGCGAGTCTTCAGACTGTCACTGCTGAACCTGTTACATGGGGCGTGGAGTTTCCTTACAACAAATGTCCATATATTGAGTTAAAAACTATCTGTGCACATACACCACCCCCTCATTTACTTTGTTTAGAAAAAACATCAGTATTAATATTGTTTAAAACCTTGTTGGGTAGGAACGGTTTTAAAAATAAAGAAAAGAAGAAAAAAATAAATAAAAAAATTAAAACCACATAAAGGGCCCGGCGTGGTGGCTCATTCCTGTAATCCTAGCACTCTGGGACGTCCAGGTGGAAGGATTGCTTGAGCTCAGGAGTTCAAGACCAGCCTGAGCAAGAGCCGAGATCCTGTCTCTACTAAAAATAGAAAAGTTAGCCAGGCATGGTGGCGCACGCCTGTAGTCCCAGCTGCTTAGGAGACTGAGGGAGGAGAATCACTTGAGTCCAGGAGTTGGAGG
>CAUYSK010054787.1:0-37448 GCA_963575035.1 Avahi laniger | reverse complement strand
GTCAATCTCACTGGGGTTAGGTGATATCTCATTGTGGTTTTGATTTGCATTTCTCTAATGATTAGAGATGTTGAGCATTTTTTTATATGTTTGCTGGCCATTATTCTGTCTTCTTTTGAAAAGTTTCTGTTCATTTCCTTTACCCATTTGTTGATGGGGTTGTTTGACAAATATCATATTGTACTTACAAATTACAAAGTCCTCAAGGCAGTATACTCCAGGCAGTGACTTAAGTTATCTACTACTTCCAGCTTCTTTATGCCAAAATGTCAATATTCAGGTCGATACAAACACGAGTTGATTCACAACTAATAGAAAAGAGGTAGCTTTGATAGGAACCTTTAGCTACGATCCTGACAAACACCTTCAGTACACTTCAGAATAAGGAAGAAGTACATAATAAATACTTGCTTTAAGACATTTTTTTTAAAGAAAATCACAGCAATGAGTTGGCTAAAGTTTCTGAAAGAAAAAACCTCATTAGAGGTGTTGAAATAAATTTTTTAAGCATATTCTTGTTTTTGATAAGCTTATTTCAAATTAAACCATTTGAGAAATGAAAGAACAAATTTTTGGTGGATGATAAATAAAATAAATAATAAAGATCAGCACAGAAATAAATTAAATTGAGACTGCTAATTCTACCAAACAGTTAAAGAAGGACCAATACCAATCCTACTTAAACTATTTTAAGAAAATCGAAGAGGAAGGATCACTCCCAAAGTCATTCTATGAGGCCAGCATTACCCTGATACCAAAACCAAAGACACAACAACAACAAAAAGAAAATTACAGGTCAGTATCTCTGATGAATATAGACGCAAAAATCCTCAACAAAATACCAGCAATTTGAACTCAACAATATATTAAAAGGACTATTCATCATGATCAAGTAGGATTCATCCCAGGGATGCAAGGATAGTCCAATATATACAAATAAATAAATATGATATGTCACAGCAACAGAATTAACAACAAAAACCATATGATCATTTCAATGATGCTGAAAAAGCATTTGAGAAAATTCAACATCCCTTCATGATAAAAACTCTCAAAAAACTGGATATAGGCTGGGCATAGTGGCTCATGCCTGTGATCTCAGCACTTTGAGATTTCATCATTCTCAAAAATTTTTCCCTCATGTTTAAATTATCAAGGGATTATCGCATTAATCATAAATTAATGCTAAATAGAAAATGTCTTAATTTCAATTTTACTCAAAATCTTTAAAAATGTTATTAATAATGGAATACTTATATATAACTGCTGATGCATGTTAAAGTATGAATCTCACATGTTAAATGCTAGACAAAATAAAAATTAGCAGATCAACTAAAACCAAACCACATTTTAAACCATTTTTCACAACGCTAAAATGATACCATTCCTTTAACAAAGCAGAAACCATGCACTGCCTCTGTGTTGATGGAGCTGAGCAAATACACACGACCTGAAAATTTTAGTGCAATGCTATAAGGTGCTTTCTGTGATCATTCAGTACAAGTGCTAAAGCAAAATTTCCTGTCATAGAGGCCTCCCTGGAAAGAGAGTTTACTGGGAAAGTGCTCTACCAACTCTATCATTTCCAATAACACTATATTATAAATAAATTCCAGAGGTTTCTGAGTCCAGGAGATGGGAAAAGATGTGAGAGTAAATCTTTAAGAAGAATACAATTAAATTGCAGTAGAAGTTTCATTCTCACTCTTCAGAAAATGTTTCTCTACTGACTTCAACTCTGGTTATCTGCAAGGAGAGTTAGTATTTCACATAAACAGATTTAAATTAACTACATTTGAGCTGCCTAATCTCTATTCTCCTCTTTTTTTTTTTTTTTTTTGTTAAACCATGATGCTAAGTAGACAGCTTTCTGAAAGAATAGGAAATAAAAAAGGGGATATGAAGTAAGCCTTCCTCCCTTCTGGAACCAGGGTATAATGTATGCAAAACATTACCAGAACAAATTAGGGTCCCTGCCTTCATGGTGCTAATAATCTAATGAGATAAAGCAAGCACTATTAGGAAGAGTCACTATCTTACAGCAGAAAGAATCCTAGGACTAAAATCCAGTGGAAATGAGATTTACTTCTAGCTTATCAATTACTAGCAGTAAAATATGGAATGGGGAGGAATGGGAGACCTAGATGTGAATTACGATTAGGGTTAATGTGTTTCAGATTGGAACATTAATGTAAACTCTACAAGGTCAAGGGTTTCTGTCTTGTTTACTGCTGTAAACAGTATTTTTTCAATCCCTGATCCTTTAGGATATGAGTTAAGTCTTCATTATATTTTTGTTAAATCTATTCAGTTCTAAATTTCTAAGATTGTAAGAAGATCACAGAAGGGAATTATAAGTTTAGGCTGGAGTTATCAGGAAAAGAACATAAGAAACTAAACCTGGCTATGAGGTAGTCATTGGCCATTGAGAGAGACAAACATCTAAAGAAATGATTCCATTATATATGTGGTGAGGAAGATATAACAGAGTTTAAATGAAAAATCATGATGATAATTTAGTGGGGGGAGCTTGGAGAGGGAAGACAGGAAGATGTGGCCAAGAAAGGTATCACAAGGCGTAAGCTGAACTGAGCGTGGAGGTAATTATCTAAGTAAAGAAACAGAGAGGAAATATATTCAAGGCAAAGAGAGGCAAATAGACCTTAGAAGTGTCTAGGGATGAAGTGCGGGGAAGGAGTGCTAGGAGATGAGGCTTGAGAGCATAAATTTAGGAGTTACACAGATTTGAGTTTGAAACTTGGTCTGCCACTTTAAGACTGTGACTTTGGGCAGCTGAGTAAGCCCTTTAAACTGCATTTTACTGGTCTGTTGAATGGAAGTATTAATGTTTACCTCTCAGGATTGTTGTGAGGATTAAACGAGATAATGCAAGTAAGGTATTTAGCTAAGCACATCTAGAACACATCTGTGCTCAAAAACGTAATGGCTGTTACTACTTGTAGCAGTGGTTCTCCATCACACAGCAGCAGCACCATACGACTTCTGAATCCCTCGTCTTTTCTAGAAAGATTTTTCTAGAAACCTGCAGGAGCCTAGAGGGTCACCCGCTTTATGAAAACATTTGCCTCCCTGTGGCCTGAGAATAATCTTACTTAAGATATTACAGTTCCTAGCTTCTCTCTGGCCCCAAACCTAGAATATATATTTAAAAGTAGCTATGGAAAGAGATTCTCCTCCTGGGAAACAGTAAGTAACAATTTATGCCTGGCAAGTAGGAAAAACTACTAATTTTATCTGTTTCACTGCCTCTATGTGGGAGGTAAAGCAGATAAAAAAGGGATATACTGAAAAATCATTTTTATTTTTTTTATGGGGCAGAGTTAAACCCAGGTTTACATAATACAAATACAGTGAAACACAGATAGTATATTGTTCAGCAATGACTTCATTTCTGTACTGACAACTAAGGTTTAATCTATGCCTACAACATTCAAAACTCAGGCTGCTGTTGTTTACCATTTGCTTGTTTTTGTCTTGGGCCACAGAGCTTGCAATAGCTCTCCAGACACTTAGTAATCCTGAAGAGGCTTGGAAATTTCCCTCCTAGTATTGCTAAGGAGTTAACTGTATTACCTGAATCTCATTCCCTGGACTACCCTACCTGGCTATGGCTTAATCACTTCTAAGTAATTAAGCCTAGGGAATGCTCTAGGATACTGGTTGTCAAATTTTAGCCACATCAGAATCACATGCGGGGCTTGTTAAAACACAAACTGCTGGACTCTACTCCCAGAATTTTTGACTCATTATGGGACAGGGCTCTATAATCGGTATTGCTAACATGTTCCAGGTGATGCTGATGCTTCTGGTGCTAGGACCATACTTTGAGGACCTCTACCCTAAGAGGTTTTTGTTTTCACAGAGTGGTGTACTTTCCAGTTACCCGAGGGGTGAGTCAGAAGGGACTACTCTCACTAGCCTACAGAGTGAACTGTGAGAACCAGAGACAAGTAAATAAATAGTAACACAGTGAGGCAAGCACGGAAAGAAGAAGGATGGACTGTTCTTCCATTAGTTTTTGAAAGAGGTTGAATCTGCAGGTTTAATATGGGGACAGGTGTAGAGTGCTGGTAGGTCAGCCTCTTTTTATATTATTTTCATTAGATCCTGAGAGCACAGAGCTGATTTATCCAAGCCCACCAACTGTAACTCTTCCCTACCCTCCTACACCAAGATGAAGTGGTTATTCCCAGGGGCACAATCCCTAAGGGCAAATATCCTGCTCTCTCCCCAAAGGTTATTCCTCTTAGAACTAAAAGATGTTACTCACATTCCCAGATGCATACTTTCAATGCTTTAGAAAACAACGAGGCACGTTTCTATTCTTTTTGAATGTCCTGTGCATGATTATGCTGGTTTCTTTTTCATTCACTCTCTTATTTTTAAGGCCAGATATGAGAAAAGAAAAAGTTAAGGCTATTGTGGTGACACTGAAAACTTGAGCTCTAACCGTAGTTCTAATACTCCCTTGCTGTGTAACCTTAGGCATTCAGTCCCTTTCACTCTTGGGGTCCTCATTCATAAAATAACCAGCCCAATGAAAACAGAGTCCAGATTTCCACACAACAGATTCTTGATACTCAGTTTGAAGTTTGTACAGCTCCAAAACAAATATATCAGAGGACTATTATTGAACCAGTAGCTCCACTTAAAAGTTATTCCATCTGTCCAGTGTTTGCTGGAGGTTAAAAAATAAAAAGAGGTTACTGATTCCTTCATCTTCTCTTCCTGTCTTCATCCTATTTTCCTTTTAATAAAAAGCAGACAATTACTAAGTCCAAGAGGAATTAGTTTATTTCAGCATCCAGGTGCATAAACATAACCATAAACTCATTTTTATATAACAAATGAAGAACTTACATGTTTATCCAAAACACAGGGGATAAAAACACAGTGAGGGGGAAAAAAATAGCAGGAGGACAAGGAATTTATACTCAGAAGTTAATTGAAAAAGGTCCTTTAAAACCAATGAGTTAAGTTTGAAAGTTCAGTAAAATTTTACTTATTATAATTCTGATATAAAAATATGATCTGGGTACAAATGCCAGAAATTTAAGAAAAATTCAGTGACATTCTCATCATTAACACACCTAAATTATACATCCACAAAAAACTGATATAGTTAAAATAATAATTCAACATTTATTTTTATATAAGGAACATTTTCTACTTCTATACTACACTGATGAGTTTTTGTTTTTATATCACGCATTTCCTAGGTTTTCATAGCACAATAAATATAATTAACATTTCTTTAGCATAACATATAATTTAAAATATAAGCTTTACTTCACCTTCATAGAAATCTAAATTAAAAGCACTCTGGTACATCCTATCAAGAAACTGTTAGTGAGACTGTATGAAAACAGGTGCTCCTCTACATCACTGGTAAGAATAGAAATGCTATAAGCCTTACAAAGGGAAAATGTGGCAATATCTAACAAAAGAAAAAGGTTTGACTCCAGGATAATTTATTTAAGAAAGAGTGAAAACGATGTAAGCAATCATTCATCAGCCAAGGACTGATGAATGAACCATGATACATAAGCAATAAATTACCAGGAAGCTGTAGAAAGAAAAGAAAAATATCTCTATATACTTGTAGGGAGTGATTATACAGAGATATAATGTGAAAAAAGTAAGGTGGAAAAAGAATATAGTATATTACTGTTTAAGAAGTATATATATATATTCCTATTTACTTACATCAAAAAATTAAATTTTTTAAAAGTTACTGATGACAAAGGGAAAAAACAGGGTTGAGGAGACAAATAAAAACTAAACTTTCTGAATATATCTTGTTTTAATACACTCAATTTGAACTATGTAAATATTACATCATAATTTATATAATTATAAAATCAAACAGAAATTTTTAAAAATTATAAAAATAAAATTGAAACAAATTAACCAAAATTTGTATCCAGTCAGTGCCATAACCATATTAAAAAAAACTATTCTGTGACTCACTTTTAGTTATACATGCTGTGATGATGAAGTAGGTGCATTTTATTAACAAGTTTGATATTACTAGATGTGATGGGAGGTTTGAAGTGTAAAAATGAAATACAGCGAAGGTAAAGGAAGAAGGCAACTAATAATAACTAAGTTAATCTTCTAAGCATTTTAACTTATTTCCTCATTTTATATTCTACATTACAAGCATTATGATCCACATTTTGCAGGGGAAAACACAGGCTCAGAGATCAGGTAATTTATCCAGGGTCACACAGATAATCAGGATGGAGCTCCAGCATTTGAATGCAACCAAAGCCAAAACACAACCAAATCTGCTGTGCCACAGTACTTCCCTGGTGTCACCATTCTCTCCTTTCAGCAGCAGTTAAGCAGAGATTTCAAAGGTAATATACGTAAAGTACCTAGCACAAAGTCTTCCAAGTAGCACACACACAGTAAATTACTTTGGAGTTGGAGAAGGAGACTGACAGGTGAATAAAAACTTAAAAGTGGCAACAGATTGTTACTTATATATATATCATAACAAAAGTGGATAGATTTTTGTGCAATTTCTACAAGGTGTGCTGCATACTATATCAAAATGATGAATTTCTGGAGGGAAAGTTTGTATGACTTGAATTCATTCCTAAATAAACAATGAAGAAATACCATAAGAATGCTAATATATATGGAATTTACAGACTGCATACATGAGTTCTTGTGGTATTTTACTGCAAGAAATTACTTACTAACAATAACCCAGAATCATTTTGTTAAAAGAAATTTCCATTTTTCTCTATTGAGAATTTCACAAATACCCATGAAAAAGAAAAGTCTCTTATGTATTGGCTACTTAAAGGAGGCCTGACCTCCTTTAAGTCATAAACAACAGTGCTAACCCATTAAATTTCTCTTTTGGTTTGGAAACAGAGCCATTCATTCATTCACTAATTCATCCAACAAATAATACCATATTTACAAGGTATTATTTTATTAATAAATCTGCTAGGACACTAAAGGGAACATGCACATATGGTAATTCAAATTGAGTGCTATGATTAAAAGATATATAGGGTGTTTATCACACTGTACCTCATAAATATATACAATTATTATCTGTCAATTAAAGAAAAAGGTACTATCGTGATTCCCATTTCACTGATGAGGAAACTGAGGCCAGGAGTAACGAGGTACTATGGTCCAAACGTGTCCACCCACAAATTCATTTGTTGAAGCTTAGTCACCAACATGATAGTATTAAGAGGTTAGGCCTTTAGGAGGTGATTAAGTCATGAGAGTAGAGCCCTCATGAATAGGATCAATGCCCTTATAAAAGAGGTGCAAAGGAGCTGTTTGCTCCTTCCACTATATGAGGATGCAGTAAGAAGTGACATCTTGAAAGCAGGGAGCAGCCCCCACCGGACATCAAACCTGTTGGTGCCTTAATCTTGGACTTTCCAGCCTCAAGAGTTATAAGCAATAAATTTTTATTATTTATATATAAAAACTAGATATATGGGGTGCTGTAGAGCATGTATGTTATTTATGAAGAGTTAGAGGAGTTCCTGAAGGAAGTGGCACTTAAGCCAAGGCTAGAGAGTATGGTGTGTCTAGAAAATTATAAACATTAGAATTCAGAGTATACACAGAGAAGTCTTTTGATTTGTTGAATTTCAACAAATCATAATTATATAACCATAGAACTAGAAGGGATTTAAGAAATAATGTATGTCAACATTCTCATTTTACTTTTAAGAAAACTAATCCCTTTAGTATACGTGCCCAGAGTCTTAACACGAGGACAACTATGACACAAGGTTAGGTTGCCCTTAAACACAGAATGGAACACTATTGTGTCAGAGTAAAAGCAGCTAAGTGCAGCCATGTTGCAACCACTCACCTCAGAAAACCTCTAATCTTCTTAGTGTGAAAGATGTCCGTTATCTGCTATAGCAGATAGTATAATAATTACTTAGAGAAACCACCTCCAGCTGATCTGAATGGTGTCTACATACAAAAATAAAATGTTAAAATCTGTGAACTGCCTCTCCTTACGTATTCTATGGGTTCATAAAACAGCACTGGAGATAAAACTGTGTTTAACACATAAACATGGTTAATTCATCATGGTTAATTCAGTTAACCTAAGTCTTTCTTCCTCTATAAACCCAGCTCTTGTTCATTAAATTAAAAAAACTGAGATGCAGCAGCTGTTAAATGAAAAATTTCTTTTAAATCCCCTATAAATTCTGATAAAAGCTTCATCATCTACAAGTCATTAGTTACTAAGTACCAAGTTAACTAAGGAACAACAGTAAAATTAGTAAGGTCTGCCATAAAGCCCAAATCAGATATGGATGTAGTTCAAAAAATCTTAAATGCCAATAAGCAGAACACTCCATTTCCTTGCTGTCTGCCCCCACACTGCCACAATCTTTTGCAGGCAAGTTCCCATGTTACATCTCAGTAATGCTTTTTTGGAGGGGTAGTAGAATTTTATTGTATGAAGTTCTACTTAAAATAGGTACGCTAGCATCTTGGACTTTAGAAATTTCTCATCTTTCTGGGGTATAATGGATAGAAAAGCAAAATTGTAACTGTAAAATTTGCATTATTTTTAAAAACTTTGGAAAAAGTTAGAAGAGCATCATTTAATAAAAATATTAAGTTTTATACTCTAAAATTTAAGTTTTAACTTTATGATTTTTTAAAAATAGAAATTTCATTAATAATTCATAAAATCTGATTTATGTAACTTTTCAGGAACATATTTATATAAAGGTGGACAAAATTCAAAGATTTTCTTGAATGTTTTGTTATAATATCATTTCATCTCCAATTTTTTAAAAAAACTGCAAGAGTCTTGAAAATAAAAAATAATATTATCTATGTGAATTTAAACATGAGGGAAAGCAAGTAAAAATTTTAATCACAACTGAATAGATAAGAATTTAAAAGGACATACACATGATTAAGAAAGGTACATGGGATGGAATAGGGACTTTTTGTTTTCAATATGTCCATATTATTTATTTTATATGAAATATGTACTACTTTTGTTAATTTTAAATATTTCCTTAAAATCCTGTTTCAGTATTCCTTTTTTTATAAGCAAGTAAGTACGAAAAGATTCTTGTATAGCTTATCACAGTGGTTCTCTATCAAGAGTGCATTAGAATCCTATAGATAACAATATTGTACTATATACTTAAAAACCTATAAAGATGATAGATCTCATGTTAATTGTTCCTACTGCAATGAAAAAAAAAAGTGCATCAGAATCAACTAGGAAGAATTTTTGAGAAATATGCAGATAGCTGGGTCCCACTACAGAGTATTGAATTAGAAAGGTTTAAAAACCACCAGACTAGAAGACCTTTAAGGTTCTTTCCAATCCTGAGATTATATTACTTACAAATATTTTGTACACCTTCAGAATCTAACCACAAACAGCTACACAGAATAAAAGCATCATTTCTACAAGATATGTGACGGTTCTGTTCTCTGGCACTATGCACTCATATTATTGACCTAGAGAAACTCATAGGAAATGAATGAAGATTAAAACATGTAAAACTTACACTTTTTTATTATGGTTATTTTGACAAAAAATCCATCATATTTTGCTACTGCTAAGGTAGGAGTTTGGGAAACTGGCTCTAAAGTAAGCACCAATTATTGCAAAGGTGACAGGGAGGCAGTGTGAGGAGGTGCATAGTTGCCTATCATTATGTTGGTTCTGTAACCTAAAACAATCGTAAGTGGCATTTCTCAGCAAGTCAAATTGTTAGCATTTTTCTCTAGCGTGGCAATTCATCTACATCAGTGGTTCTTGATCCTATTAGACCGAAGGCCCCTTTGTTATATAAAAGTCTATACATATAGATTTATTTTAATTCCCACTAAAACACCGAGAAAAACTCACATGTGCCACAAAATTCCAAAGTGCCCCCTAAGAGGTTCGTACCACTCCACTGGGAATCACTGGTCTATATGAACCTTTTTTTTTTTTTTCTTTTTGGCATATACTTTATTTTCTGGGATTTTAGAAAAGTGAAAATAAGCACAAGGTTGTAGCAGGATGATTAGAATGATAAATAAAGATTGATCTAACAGACAGGACAAAACATTGTATTTGATGTTTGTTTTTTTTTGCATGCAAAGGAAAGTTATTCTAAACTTGTTTATATTGTGGAAAAATTATACATAACATAAAAGTCATCATTTTAGCCATTTTCAAGTAAACAGTCCAGTGGCATTCTCACATCTTTGTAAAACCATCATTACCATCCATCTTTAGAACATTTTTCACCTTCCTAAACTGAAACTTCAGACTCCTTATACAGTAACTCCCCAATCCCTGCTCCCTATTCCCTCTCCATCCAGCTCCAGGCAACCAGTATCCTACTTTCCATGGCTATGAATTTGGCTATTCTAGTCATCTCATAAATATGGAATTACACAGTATTCATCCTTTTGTAACTGGCTTACTTCATTTAGCATGTCTTCAATGTTGATCCATGTTGTAACATATGACAAAATTTTCCTTGTTTTTAAGCCTGAATAATACAGCATTGTATGCATATACCACAATTTGTTTACCATTCATTTTCACATTTTGATTGTCGTGAATAATGCTGCAATGAACATGGATTTACAAATACCTGTTCCAGTCCCTGACTTCAATTCTTGTAGTTATATACCCAGAGGTAGAATGGCTGGTACGTGAACTTTCAGTACTACATGCACACTATTACAGATGCTCACTCAGGGTTAGGAGGATGTTTACTGGTCCCTGATCTCAGACTAAAGCTTCCTTGATATGAGGACTACTTTTAACTGAAAATCTTAGTACAATTCAAACCCGGAATCTTTTAATAAGGAATTTTACTGGTTATCTGTTAAAAAAAAGTGAACAATAAAATTATTTTTACACCTATAGAACAGATGTACTGATAATTCTGCTTCCTCTATCTACCTCCCCTAAAAAATTCTTTCCCCTAGGTTTTCTAGGTAATCAGGGTTAAACTGTGAAGATATAACCATTCTTTTTTATCAACACTAATGCAAAAATACACTCATGCAAACAATCCAAAAGTCATTTATATATGACATTGAAATGTATTATTACATTTTCATTTGGCAGAATATCTTCCTAATTAAATTTTCATTAGGCATCTATTAAAATCAGTTTACATTTCCTAATTAACCCAATGACTAAAGCATATGTATTTTGGGGACAGGTTTGAAACAATACTTAGTCGGAGAGAACTTGCTGAGTACTGAGAAGAAAGTGACCTAAGTGTTTTGATAAGTTTCACTAAGTGGGGTTTGGATATAGAATTTAGTTCAGCACTAGAAATTTTCCATATCTTTTCATATAGATTTTATGTTAAATTAATACATTCACAGAAATATCACATTTATAGATATACCTTTACATTAAATAAAGATGAGGACTTCACTTTACATAAAAGGATGCACAGCTTAGAAGAAAGTCATCACAGAATTTCTTTGGACATAGAAAGTCCTATGAGCTAAAATGCCATTTAAAAAATGAATAAATTAATGATTGAATATCCATTCAATTTCTACACATTATGAAAGACTCTTAAAACGTCCACTGAAATAGTAATTAGTCACATTAGGTGGAATGGCCACGTTTATAGGTATTTAGCCTGTTTTTTACTTCGAATTTCACTAATTTAGCCAATAATGCCTAAAAGAAATGAATATTCCATTTTTTATAATCTTGATCTTGTTATCTTCCTTCATATCTAAAACTGGTGAAAAAAATTACCTTATCCATGTACAGGCATCACCTTATGATAAAAAATAAGCTAACTTTTATGCATAACAAAACATTTATTCTTCAGTATTCTAATTGTTTCTACAAATAAATTTTGATAAAATGTGGAATCTGTATGTTTGTGGACTACGTGATGTGAGATTCACTTTTGAATCAGTTTTAAAGCAACCGAACATACACACCAGCTCTAAATGGCTT
The DNA here is from genome assembly GCA_963575035.1 of Avahi laniger. Classification (NCBI taxonomy): domain Eukaryota; kingdom Metazoa; phylum Chordata; class Mammalia; order Primates; family Indriidae; genus Avahi; species Avahi laniger. Next base: position 25,462 of record CAUYSK010054787.1, on the reverse strand, counting down.
TGTGATTCCCACAAAGATTAAGTCTTATTAAATAATCTCAGAACAGAAGTCATATTTTCTATTATTAAACACAGAATGCTGGTGCTAATGGAAAGCAAATAACACCCACACATAAAAACAATGTGATCTGCAAAACTCTTTATGTAATATAAAGTTGCAAGCACATACAAGATGTGTAGTACAAAGCCTTGCACTTACCTGCTGGTTGTAGGCTGTTTTTGCAGGGCTTTATCCACGAGAAGAGATGGAGCACTTCTCCTCCTTTCTACTAATGCTTTCATTTTCTGTTGAGGGAAAAATAAATAAATAAATAAATAAATGAAAACCACATGGCCTTTAAGGTAAGTAAATGTTGATTTTCAATCCAATTCAACAAGTTTTGTATTGTCCATCTTTGTCTATCAAGGGGCCTACAATTTCATTATGTAGATGAAACTGTCACATCTAAAATAGAAAAGTTAAGAAAAATATGATAATAAGTGTTAAAAAGTGGTATAGGTAGTAAGTGGGTTATTTTTTTTTATGGTCAGAGAATAAAGAGGTTAAATGTTGATCACAGTATTTAGGAAAAACACCATAACTATTATTATTGCTGGTTATGTGTCCAGCCCTATGCTAACGGTCAGATATGGATTCTCTTATTTATACCCCAAAGTGTCATCAGAGTAGGTACTACTCTATTTTATAGGCAGGATAGGTTCCAAACTGGCCTTCAAGGAAAAACAAGTAAAGGGGAGGAAAAACCAGTTAAAGCAAAGGCACAGAGACAAGCTCTTACATAAACATTTAATCAGTCTTTAAATTTTGTTTTAAATTTAAATATTTACACATTTGGGAATCCCTCCTTCCAAATAGATTTTTTTTTTTTTTTGCTGTAACTTAAAAATAATCTTTTTTCTTTTTTTTTTTTTCTAGGTGGTATATAAACATAATTCAGGTACTCTGTTTCCATTGACTTAAAATTTGTGGCAAATGAGGTTTTATTCAACTTGAATTATCCAGATAATTACTCTTTAAAGTCAATCTTTTATATTTAACACCTCTAAAAACAGCCTCTAGAGACACATGAGTAAAACTGACGATCAGTCACAAACAGCCATGAGTGTAGTTTAAGCTGTATCACAAAAGCCATTCCTCCCGCTATACCCTCTCGCCCTTCTCTCACTTCTTTGGCACAATTCTTATCCCACAAATTCATCTAGGGATCTGTCGCAAATTACTGTTGCTACCACTGCTCTGGCCTCAGTGTTGCTGTTCCCCTCACTAATCTTTTGGCTCACACCTGGAAATTTTATGCCCAAATCTCCTTAGCACAACTGAAACAGCAAATGAAATAATTAGATAAAACATTAATAAAGGATAGGAAACAAATAGGTTAAAAATAGAGAATATCAGACATCTCATCCAGGAGATATTAACCATGAATCAGTTTAAGGCCAAGTTACTTGTATAAAAATTTTTTGCTTGATGTGTATTTGTTGCCTTCCTCCTACAGAAACAGCCCACAGTTGCTATCCGTGGGGTGGGGAACCTGCGGTCTCAAGGCCACGTGTGGCCTTCCAGATCCCCAAGTGTGGCAGTTCGATTGAATCCAAACTTCACAGAACAAATCTCTTTATTAAAAGGATTTTTTCTGTAAAAATTGGATTCAGTCAAAAGGCCACACTCAAGGATCCATAAGGCCATACACCGCTCCGAAGCCACAGGTTCCCCACCCCAACTTCCATTACTCACACCTCTTAGGAACATAACCCTCAAGAATCTAAATCTTAGGCTAGTGTGATTGCAAAGGTTGCAAAGAGAAAGGAAATCTGGGAGCCAAGTATCTGTATTGCAAGGTACAGCAGCACCTCCCCACATGAAGAGTCTCAATCCTGGAAGACTGGATTGATTTTTCTAAGAAAGGTGGCAGTTTTTTCATATACATCAAGCTATGTTCCAGATTTTTTGCAGGTTGTTTCACCTTCAGGCCTGGGTTGATTCTTACTTTCTATCCTGATTCCCTTTATTCAGGACCTATTTACTACTTTGAAATTTGGAATATTCCCAATCCTGTAAGCTTTACCTGAGCCTCTTCCCCATTGTCTGTTTTGACCTTCAGGGTCTGTCTAACCTATTATACTTAGTGGGGGCCATTCCAAGACTTATCTCCCCAGCTTTGCATCTGCTTCCCCTAACCCTCTCCCATCACTGTCAGCAGATACAAGATTCTCAACTAGAGCTTCATTAGTACATGATTTCTAATTCTGAGCTCCTCGGCTTTCAGGTTTATGAAGAATTTGGAAGGGTTCAAAAGATAGCCAGAAAATTATTTAAAGTGTGGAGAAAAGAAAGAGCCCATGAAAAAAGTTAAAATGATCTGAGATTCTTCATTTGGATACAGTAATGATTTCTAAATTAATGCAGAGTTATAATACGGAGAGAGTAAATACCTTCCAAGGAGGATAAGGCAAAAAGAAATGGATTAAACTGTAGAAAGAGAATTCAGGTTGACTTTGCGTAGTGGTTCTTTGAAAAATTTACAAAAGTTGCGAACTAAACTTTGCATAGAATTTCAGAGGTTCAGAAACTCCCCAAAAATGGATTACTTAGGGATTCATGAACCCCAAATTAAAAAACCTTCAGATGTAAGAAAATGTGAGAGTGATAGCTGTTAAACATGAGAATGAATAAAGAAGGGTGATAAATTTTCTTCTGAAAAGGTGTTTTTAAAATAGGAGTTTTTCATGAAAGTCTCATGTAGAAGACCATTTGTATACGCAATGATTAGATTGTATTTTTTGAGTTATATAATTATCAGATGTATAAGGGGTCAAATGCTGAGTATCCACACCTCATCCAGTTGGATTCATACGGAAGAGAATGCAATCGAACTACAGGCAGAATATTGTTTTTACTTGAGGTCCTATTGTCTACACTCAGACTTACTCTACCACTAATGAGATAAACAACCCAAGGCAATTCACTCACTTTTCTGATCCTCCATTTCCTTACCTACAAAATGAGAAAATTGGGACTACATAGTCTCTTATGTCCCTTCAATTTCTCATGTCCCCACATTAAGTGTCTACCAAAGATTCACCCTGGATATGCAGAAAAATAAACATTACATGTATCATGCATTTAGGATTCACAGGATTCACTTCTCTTTAATAAAAAGTCTTAAGAGGAGTCAATATAATCTGGGGCTTCATAAATAGATTTAGGTATTAATTCATTCAAAATACACAGATCTCTTTCTTTTGCTCAACGTAGCTAAACAAAGGACCAATGGTAACTTTAAAACAAATTCAATGATCTATTAAAGAATCTGTTCTCAAACAATAAAGACTTGTATTTTCTTCTTGCATATAACAACGACATGAAATATAATACATTCAAATAGAATCAGACTATTGATTCCTTCACAAATATATAATAATGCAAACTTGTCAGGACAGGTTGAAGTTATGCTTATCCCAGCACCAGCAAATTGCACAGTTGTTCTGTGACAGGAACAACCATGATTCTTTGCCTCACAGGAAACAAGGTAAATTTCAAACAGTGTACAGTATATTTTCTTTGTCAGCTTAAAATGTAATTCTTCAAAATTTTCAAGTGCTTGATGTTCATATTCAGATGACCTCATAAAGAGTAGATGACATCTAGTAATTTACTATGGACCTAGATGGTCAGAGTCATACCTATACACTGCAAACTCCCTCTTTTGAACAGTGTTGACATATATCACTTTGAGCTACATAGTAAACATCTCTCCGATGATAAAGTAAATCATTTGTCAACAAATGGTGTTGTGATAACTGTATATCCACATGCAAAAGGATAAAGTTGGACTCCTACCTCACACCATATACCAAAAATTAACCCAAAATGGATCAAAGACCTAAACGTAAGAGCTAAAAATATAAAAATCTTAAAAGAAAACATAGGCATAAATATTTGTCACTTTTGGATAAGGCAATGGTTTCTTAGATATGACACAAAAAATACAAGCAACGAAAGAAAAAATCAAGACAAATTAGACATATTTAAGATATAAAAATTCTGTGTTTCAAAAGACACCATTAAGAGAATGAAAAGACAGCCCATGGAACGGGAGAAAACTTTTGCAAATCGTATTTCTGATAAGTGACTTGTATTTATATTACAACTCAATAGAGGCAAATTACCCAATTAAAAAACGGGCAAATAATCTGAATATACAGTTCTCCTAAGAAGAAATACAAATGGCCAATAGGCACATGAAAAAATGCTCAACATCATTAACCATCAGCAAAATGCAAATCAAAACTACAATGAGATACACACATTAGGATGACTATAATATAAAGATAGATAACAAGTGTTAGTGAGGATGTGGAAAAATTGGACTCTTATACTAGTGGGAATTATATTTGTTAAAAAAACCAAAAAAGCTAACTACACTCTGGAATAGGCAGGGTCAATCACTAAAGTTCTCTGCCTAATAATCCCTTACAGGGCAGGGTTTCATACATATTTCATATCATGGCCCACACAAAAGATATTATTTGTACAACCATAGCACACTATGGTAAACAAAGGGCACTCTGGCTACCCCAGTCCCCATCCACTTGCCTGAGGGCCAAGGGGCTGAACCATCTACAATAGTTGGTAAGCTCTGCCTTACAGTGGCCCCCTCATTTTCCTCAGGAAGAGGGGGAAAGTACTGTGATCAAATCTGAAAACCTAATGGTAAAAAAAAGAAAAAAAAAAACCAGAATGTATCAAATGAGAATAAAAAACAGATCCAGGTCTATCTAGATTCAGACATAGAGTCACCTCGTAATGGCTACTGTTAAAGCTGAGGTTCAAGAGGGTGAATGCAGGAGGTAGGAGAGGAAATACAAACACTCCCCTAGGTGTCAATTAGGACTCAGGTAAATAAGGAAAGCAAAAGGCCGCAGAGCAGCTGGGTTTTCCAGATCTTTGATATGTGAGCTGATGTGAGCACACATACATTCCATTTTCAGAGTCCACACACAAGTGACCAGACATCCAAAAACAGGTTTTACATTTCAGTTGTGCCATGTGACAGGTGTCTGTCAAAATTAGGTCAAGGCTGCTCAGCACACCACTGACCTACAGTGCTGATGGGGCTATTTCTGCTGCCAGTTGGATGTTTCTAATCTAAGCTTGTCCTAGACTAAAAAAATAAGACTGAAACAAAATTATAAAATAAACTGGGCTGTGTTGCCTACAAGCCCCATTATTGGTGGCTCACGGAAGGCAATTAATTGTGGCAGAGTCTCCCTTAAGTAAACAAAAGCTAAAGATCACCCCTATCCTAGCTTGCTTCAGAAAACTGCTGCAGTTGCCACAGCCAAACTGAGCATTCTGTCTGGAGGCTTTCTGCACACAATAGGACCTCTAGAATCCCTGTGATTCCCAAACACTTGAGATACTACCAAAATGAACAGGAAAGCAAACTTCCTTCACTGAAAGTTTATTTTAGAAATTCTTACCAAACACTCTGGAGACATGAGGAGTATGACTCATGAAATTCCATTGAATCACAATAATAATATATACATGTATTTCCTGAAAGCACTGCATATATTATACAAGTGTATATATGAATGTACACACACATAAATAACCTTGATATTATATACCTATTTTTTGTGACAATTTTATATAGTTTGTTTTAGTGGCAATTTAAGTTGAAATCTACTGTATTTTCAGCTATAGATACCTTCCCAAAAGGCAAGTTTTATAACTATACAGTTTTGGTAAGTTGTGTGTGGTCCTATAGAGCACAAGATGGCTCTACTTTGAAAAGAATAGTCACCAAATCCTGGACAGAAGGATAAGAACTGTGAAAGAATTCAGACACCTAAGTTATTGACTGTAGAGGATTTCATTTTCTGTAGGTACATCAGTTTTCTGACTTTTCGTCAGTCTACTGAACATGTTCCACTTTTTTTCCTGCAGACCTTCCACCAACTCATAACCCAGGAGAATGCCAAAGGCACAAGAAACTGATAAATTGCTTCATGACAATCTTCGCTTCAGAACTAAAAGCAACAACTGCACTAACTATTTAGGTATCTGTGACTTGTGAATTTTCAGTCTATCAGTTACAACTGCTTATTTTAACTTAGGGGACTCACTCTTCAAAATTAACAATTACTGTTTAAACATGTATAAAAATAAAATATTGTCCTTAACTCTGTTATCAAAACTATATTCTGTTATAATATATAAATTTTAGAGTCACAAAAAGTTAATTTTTTTTTTGCCATGTTAAAATGCATTGTGGTCTTCTCATTTTAAGTAAGAGTAACTACGGACACAAGACTTTTCCCAGACTCAAGATATGTGATACAAAAGTTTGCTGAATTGAGTTTCCCAAACACATGATTTTCCATAACAGAATCATACGAAGCATCAGATTCAGTGTATCCACATGTAACTTTGAAATACTGTCCTACAAGTTTGTCTGAAGAATATGCCAAGATTTCCAACAGCAAGCCAAGACTGAGGTATGAGCATAGAGATCAGCCTCGCTGAAGAGATCCTGAAATACATCTGTCTGCCTTATACAAATCATCTGAAAATGACAGAAACCAAGGCATAAAAATTATGAAAGTACCAAAGTAATTAGACCAGTGACTGTATCATTGATTGTCACTATTAGTCAATGTTTACCTAACATTTATCTAAAGGCAGCAGTGAACATAACATTTGATGGTAGATAGAAACGGTATAAACTCTGCTCCCCAGAGAATGTAATCCCCTTTTGGGAGGAAAAGCCCCTGAAAACCTCTGCTTTTCTCAGCTGGTTATACATAATTCAAATCTATTCTCTTCTTCATCTTATGTTATAAATAATAGCAAATACAGCTTTAGTCTAGTTGAAAAGAGAAATGGAGTTGGAAGATCTGGGTTCAAATTCCAGCTCTGTTTCTTCTTCTGTAAGAAAAAGTTAATGCCTACCTCATATAATTGATGTATTAAACAGTTAGGCATTCACTTAAAGAGGTTTTTAAATTTTCTTTATTCTTCCATAAATGATAGCCAACTCTTGTCGTTTTGTTTGAGTTTCTCCCTCATATTTGATACTTGCGGCCTCCAATGGTAACTGCTTTGAAGGATAGCATTCATTCATATACATGTATTAATGTTAAACTTTTAAAAATCAAATCTTTTTGCTTTACACCTACTCTCATCTGGTTAGACATACTAATGACTTACGTACTTTTTTTGAAACTGTTTTCATACGCCTTCATTTGACTTGTTAAAAAACCTTGTGAGATATACAAGATACGGATTACCTCCATTTTACAGGCAAAGAAACAAAGTCAGAAGTTCAGAGGTCACACGAGTAAAAACAGAGGCCATCCATGATTAACCTAATTGTTTTGATAATTTCAGGAGTTTCCCAGCCAAAACAATCTTATGTATCTAATTTTATGTAATTCACTTTGTGAATAACATCAGAGAAGGATTCAGTAAGATAGTATTTTTTCTCAGTATTGAAGAGCTAAAAAGCTTACTCACTAGGATGTTTCACTTAAACTGAGTATAAGACACCACATGGCCAAAGTCAGCTCTTGGGAGTGTTCTGCCATGAGGTGCTATAAACAGATTTGGACCCAGAGAATGGAGAAAGAAAAGGCAGAATGGAGTTTACAATAGCAGCTGCTACATTTTAAAATGTTGGAGCTATTTTAAATTTATTTTCCCTTGACTGGCTTTCTGTGCCTGTAAGTCTCTCTTCCCTATCCTCTCACCCTATTTAAAGAGTCTTAAATTAGTATATTAAACCAAAGGATCAGGGTGTGTGAGTCTGACACAAATCATCCAGAACTGAAATGATTCTAATAAGAGCTTCCATTTCATTAAAACTCTTTTGTGCAAATGTGGATATCCTCAGGGAAGCATTATTGCAGAAGAATTTAAAGCTTTATCTATACTTTATTTATATGCTATTATATTTTAGAACCCTATATTTAGCAATTACTGTACAAATTTATTGCATATTCCTTTGAAGAGCCTCGGTGATAGAAAATCTTTGTCCTTTGAGAGTGGATTTGATTTTTGGAAATGGTGAAATCTTCTGAGTAGCGAATAAAGGTGAGCAATCCAGCTAGGCAATTCTGCTTGAGGTTAGAATAATAAATGTGGCTATAAAATAAAGAGATTGACTTCTTATACAGCATCTACAAACTAGCTCCTCAAACACACCTACCTCAGGGACCTTTGAACTTAAAGCTCCCACTTTCTGGAATCTTTTAACAGCATGCTCTTTTCACCCACAAAAGAGTTAAGGGTCACTTAAAAGAGCCTTCCCTGAACACCCTAATGCAGAGTGGTTCAGCTCAACAACCTCGTTTACCTAAATCTGGATCAGGTTTGTTTCTTTAACAACAGTTATTGCCACTTTTTATTATTATTGTTTTTGTCTCTTTCTCTGACCTGTGCTGTCCAATACAGTAACCACTAGACACATGTGACTATTTAAATTTAAATTTAAATTAGTTATAATTAAGAAAATTAAAGAAAAAACTGTCAAATTGGATCTCACTAAAATGAAGAACTGTTCTTTAAAAGACATCGTTAAGAGATAAAAAGACATGTCACGGACTAAGAGAAAACATTTGTAAATCACATATCTGATAATAGACTTTAATCCAGGATATATAAGTAACTCTCGAAACTCAGTAAGAAGAAAGATAACAACCCAATTAAAAATGGGCAAAATATCTGAATAGGCATTTCATTAAGATAATATATGGATGACAAATAAGCACATATAAAAATGTTCGACATCATTAGTCATTAAGGAAATGCAAACCAAAACCATTGGATACCACTTTATACCCTCTGGAATGATTATAATTAAAAAGATAGATAATAAGAAGTGTTGGTGACAATGTGGACAAATTGTACTCATATACAACCAGGGAGAAGATAAAATCACTTTGGAAAAAGCAATTGGATAGTTTCTTAAAAAGCTAAATATATACATAAAGTATAACCCAGCCATTTCTTACCTAAGGATTTACCCAATAGAAATAAAAGCATATGTCCATGTAAAGACTTCTACACAAATGTTCATGGCAGCTTTATTTGTAATAGCCTAAAATTGGAAATAATCTAAATGCTCACTAATAGGTGAAGGGATAAACAAACTGTGAGCTAACCATATGATGGAATACTATTCAGCAATGAACTGCTGATACATAAAAAAATAGATGAATCTCAAAATAATTATATTGAATGAAACAAACCAGATAAAAAAATAAAATATGATTACATTTATACACAATTTTCCCCATTTATTTATTTGTATATATTCATGGGGTTAAAATTATTCAAGATAGAAATTAACCTACAGTGACAGAAAACAGACCAGTGGTTGCCTGGGAATGGGGAGGGAATGAATTGATTAGAAAGAAACATGAAGAAACTTTGAGGGATGATGAATATGTTGATTACCTTGATCGCAGAGATAGTTTCACAGGGGTGTGTGTGTGTGTGAATGTCAAAATTTAATAGACTTATAAACTTTAAATATGTGAAGTTTATTATGTGTCAATTATTCCTCAATGAAGCTGTTAAAAATTTTAGGGGGCTGGGTACAGTGGCTCACACCTGTAATCCTAGCACTTTGGGAGGCCCAGGTAGGAGGATCACTTGAGGCCAGAAGTTTGAGACCAGCTTGAGCAACACAGCAAGACCTCACCTCCACAAAAAAATAGAAAAATTAGCTAGGATTGGTGGTACATGCCTGTAGTCCCAGCTTCTCAGGAAGCTGAGGCAGGTGGATGCTTGAGCCCAGGAGTTTGAGGTTGCAGTGAGCTATGACGACACTACTGCACTCTAGCTCAGATAACAGAGTGAGATCTAGTCTCAAAAAAAAAAAAAATTACTTTCTCAGTTGTACCAACCACCTTTCAAGAGTTCAATAGCCACACATACCTGATGACTACTGAATTGGACACTGTAGATAAAGAACAGTTCCATCATTGCACAAAGTTCCATTCAACACCACTACTCTAGACCAGGGGTCAGGAATCTCTACAACCTGGACTTACCACTTATTTTTCTAAATAAAGTTTTACTGCAACACAGCTATGCCCATTCATTTAAATATTGTCCATGGCTGCTTCAGTGCTACAATGGCAGAGGTGACTAGCTACAACAGAGACTAATGGCTTACAAACCTTACATATTTACTATCTGTTCCTTTAAGACAAAGTTTGCTGATCCTGCTCTAAATCGTAAATTCTGATGACAGGGGCTTAGGCCTGTCCTGTTCATTGTTGTACATAACCAACTAATATTTATGGAACACCTAATATGTAGCAGGCACTATTCTAGGTACTAGGGAGGCAGCCTTGAACTATATAGATAAGATCCCTATTCTCATCATTTTCACAATCTGGTGAAGGATGTAGATGACAAGTAAATAAGAAAATATCAGGCAAGGATGGATGTTAAGATGACAATAAAGCAGAAGGTATAGAGTGTAACTCAGGGGTGGCTTCCACTTAGGAAGTTAGGACAGGTCTCTGGATCTGAACAATATGAGTCAATGCTACAAAGACCTGGGGCAGAAGCAGAGGGAAACACCAAGGCCTCAAAGTAGGAATCAATTTGATGACTTGTGTGAAAAAGAAGGCCCATGTGCCTCAAGAATATACAAACAAGAAGGAAAAGGTAGCTGAGGTGGGAGAAGTAGACAGGGCCAAGAAATGGGGTCTGAATTTTATTATCAATGCGATAGAAAGCCAATATAGGATTTTAAGCAGGTGAGCAACATGATCAGTTTACATTTTTAAGGATTATTCTGGTGCTGCTAACTGGAGACTGGGTCATAGAAGGGCAAGAAAGGTGTTAGACAAGTTAAGGAGTTTCTTTAAAGGTGTAAGTGAGAGATGGTGGCGGGCTTGGCTTGGACTACAGTGGCAGCAGTGGAGATGAAATGGAGAAATTCAAGATATATTTGGAGTGGTAATGCTTTTCTTATGAATCGATTGTTGAAGAGTGAGAAAATGGGGAGGTGAAAATGAATCCTACATTTTTGATTGGAACAACTGGAACACAATGGTATGAATTATAAATATGGCGAAATTACAAACAATATGTGCTAACATTTATTGGGTACCTATTATATGTCATTATCCCCTCAATTTTACATTTAATTTTCCCAACAATGTTGGGAAGGTAATACCGGTTTGGTAATGTGTGAATCCATCCTATTTCATAATGAAGGACAGAATCTTAGGGACAATGGCTATGCTGAGTAAAAAAAACGTGGAAAAGAACAGAGCACCCCTTTATTTCCTGGGCAAGTACTGCTCCATAAATGATAAAGCTGTTCTTTAATGCTTCCTCCCTTTGCCTGCATGCTTAATTACCCTTAGTAGAAGAGGAAGAAAATTGTTTAGGAAAATAAATCTTTGATTCTTTTCTAATTTAAGTCTACAAAAAAATTTTAAAAAGCTTTAAAATCTATGTTAATTACTGAACATTCATTTACCTTCCCAATGTAGCACTAATCTGATAAATTCCCGTTTTAATTGGGAAGACTTGATTACACACATAAACACAAGCACACACTCCCTCCATCTCTGAAGGGGAAAAGCGACAAGGACAAACCGCAGTCTCAATACATCAAAGGATGAGCCGGCATTACAGCCCATACATCATCAAGTTCACGGACACCCCTAGATGGCTCTGCCACACAGCCAAGGTCCTGGGAAGCTCACAGACACTTCTACATCCTGCGCACGCATCTCACCTCTCTTCAATTGCCCTCTCGCAAACCTAAGATCCAGGTGGGAAGATTTAGGAAAGGCAGTAAAAGCAGAACAAGCAGGGAGCCTGATAACCCCTTAAGTCTCTAATGATATAAATGCAACACCTCGAGGTATTTCCTAAGGAAGAGCTAAATGATCCTTCTAATCGAAACTAGTTTCCAAAGAAGCTGCAAGGGCACCACTACCACAAGGGAAAAAATGGCCAAATATCAGAATGTCTCATGCCCCGGGGGGGTTGGGAGATAGGCGGACATGGCTAGAAACACCAAAATCAATTCCTCAGAGCTAAACAGCTCGCCGCCCAGGTGCACCTGTTCAGGAAACCCTTCCAAAGAAACCTGACGGCGATCAAAATCCTCCCGCCGCTCTCTGGCTGTGTTTATGCGAACCGAACGCTACAAGTTGCTGCCCGCATCCCTTCTCCCAGCTTTGACAGGGAACACGCGCCGCCCCCACACCCACACCGACACCCGACCCCTCTCCAGCCGGCCGGAGTCCCCAGGGCCAGAGGACGAGCGCAGGGCCAGGGCCCCCCGCCTCGGCCCTCGCCACCCTCCTCCGCAGCCCACCGACCCCCACCCAGCCCGGGTCTAGGCCGTAGCCAAAGCTCCATGTCCCCATGGAGACGAAGGTTCGCATCCCGAACTCTGACCACCGCCTCAGAGACCCGGAGTCGAGAGGGGACTTTTGCGCCAGGCGCGGGAACCCCACCCGCCACCCTCAAAATTACCGCGGAGCAGTCGCGCCTCGGGCCAGGTGAGCGGGCTGAGCCCGCGGGCGCCGCAGCCGAGCCGCCTACCTTCATCAGTGGCGGCTGTGGCTTCGGGCTGACGACTTCGGCGCTGACCCCGTCAAGGGGCAGTCGCGCCCAGGCCACCTCGGGGGCACCCGAGGGCTGAGCACACGGGTGGACCAGGGAAAGGTGGTCCCCCTTCCGGCCCGGGCTCCCCCCGAAGGGAGGAGCCGGGCTGCCGCTCCAGCGGCGTGTGAAGGCCGGGTGGGAGGCTGCGGGGTCCTTTCCGAGAAAAAATAAAACTCAAGATACGAAAAACTCGGGATAACTCCTGGTACTCAGGATGTACCGGGAGCGACGCGGGAGACGGCGGCGTGCGGGTCGTCAAGGGCGGCAGAATGCGGGAATGTCCTCGAACGAACGCCGCGGGCCGTTCGAGTCGCGCGTTGCTGTGGCGAGCGCGGAGGGCGCGCGCCGGGAGTGGGGGCTGCGGCGGCGGCGGGCACGGGGCCGCAGCTCAAAGGCCTCACCTTCTTGGTGCCGGTGTCTCCCGCGATCCGAGACACTCCTGTCAGGGAAAAGGAGCGCCCCGGCTGTCCTCCCAGAGTCTCCTGCTGAGGAGACATCGCTGCCATGAAGAAAATCTTCAAGCAAATCCCAGCCCAGGAGGCTACGCGGTCATGTCCGCGCGCCGCGGCCGGAGGGGCGAGGGCGCGCGGGCCTAGGCGCGGCCGCCGCGCTCAGGCAGGGAGCCGAGCTCCGGGAGCAGGCAGCGCGCCTCCCGTCGGAGCCATGTACCTCCGCCTGCGATCCGCACAGCCGGCTGGAGGCGATCACAGCCGCGACCGCCAGTCAGCGCCGCGGCCCGCCCAGCCTCGGGCCCGCCCCTTCGGTGCCGGGCTCCCCGCACCGGGACCCGCCCCCTGCAGCCCTCCTCCGCCTCGGCCCTCCGCGACGCGGACTGGGTTTGAGGCGCGGCTGGCCGTGCATATATACGTCTCTATATACATATCTATGAGGGTACAGGCGGGGGACTGATCTTCTCAGTCCCCGACTCCGGGTGGGTCAGGCCGAAGGAGCTCATCCGCCCGAGTCACGCACGAGGGCCTCTAGTGCACGGGCACGCGCTTCCCCCACCGGCCTGCTCACTCCCAACAACTCCATCCCTTTCCGCGCCGCACCCACCAGGGAAGGAACCTCTGCAGCGTGTGCATCAGCGGAGCGGTGGCGACCCCAGCCTGAGCGGAGGAGTCGCGGTGATTCCTGCCTCGCTGTCCGCGGACTGCGGAGGGAACCCCCACCCCCACCCCTTCCCCACTCCCGAGGACTCTGGATGGAGTTGCACATTGCAAGGTGCCGGGCTGTGCAGATTTGGAAGCCCACAGCCTCTCCAGATCTGTTGTGCAATCCCGAACGCTAGCCTGTCGGGGTAACCCTGGCTGGCTTCTGCAGCCGCGGGGCCGCAGCCCCTGCACACATTTGCAATACAGCGTTTCCGCTGTCTGCAGGCTGCAGAGACCTGAGCATTCCCAACGTGAAAGCGTAATTAAGGAAAATGCAGGCAGAGTGTGAACGCTGAAACTTGGCTAAGCTATTGAGAAGGCTACAATATGTGGAAGTGTTTATCAGATATCTGCGCTGAGAGCAAAACTTCCTGTCAGCCTAAATAGTGGCAATTTTTTTTTTTTTTTTAAGGCCAAAGAATAATCAGAGGGAGGGGATTTGGAGCTGACAAGGGTTGAGTGTTGCACTGTGCAGCGCTGGTTAACTGTGCGGATGATTCGGTAGGTGGCATTCTTCCCTTGGAGTCAGCACTACAGAAACTGCAGGGGATTAGTGAGGAAGGACACCGCACTATGATATTAGGTTGTCGAAGGGATTTGATTTGCTTTTGTGATAGGAAGGAAAAAAAATGGAGGTTCCTGTCGAATTGGGCTGTTACTAGTACGATTTGTAGAAAAATAGGGCTCTGGAAGGCTGCTGTTAAACACATGCCCACGCGCAGACCATCACCACCATACCTCAGAATTGTTTATTGTGGAAATAATGGGGAGGAAATGTTCCAGCCCATTTTTAAGCTTTGTCCACATCACATTGTTTAGGTTTACACAGTCTTTATAAATCCTATATATGATTTATAAATCATATATAACTGTGTGTATACACACAGTTTTTTATGGTGACTCTTTTTGCAGCCGAGACCTGTGTGCAGCGATAGGACCTTACCCCCACTGTAGTTTATCATGAATTTTAGGCTGCAGCGAGCTTTGCAGTTCCTTTCATTTCTTGTTGAAATCATCCATTTATAACATCTTAACCTCTTTTAGTTCCTGTCATGTTTGGACCCTCCCAGTTTTCGTTACTCTGCTTCATTTATTTGATACCGCTTATCTCCTAATGTTTCATGTAATTTACTTAGTATGTTCAGTGTTTATTGTCTGTATCCCAGGCAAATGCAAGCTTCCAGAGGGCAGAAATCTTTTGCCTTTTTTGTTCACTGTTGTATCCCAAGCACCTGAAACAATGTCTGGCACAATAAATGTTCGTTGGTTAAACAAATTAATGAGACATACAAAGGATATGAGATAGATCCAGAAGGCCCAGGTAAAGTCGGTTGTTTCAGAGCGCACCATCTATTATCGGGTGTTTCTTTTTGTGATAAATACCTTATGCTTCAAATCAAAATATTATTTTTGCTGCATATATTGAAGACTTACGTTCACTTCTTAATTTGTAAGTGCTTTTATTTCAAAATCCATTAGTCTTGATTTGTATGGAAAACTGTCCCACCCCTCCCTTATAAGGAGTTTTGAGGCAGGTCTCATTTCCTAAAGAAAATTGAGTTGGCGCAGATAAATATCACCAGAGTAAGGTTCTAAGAACATAAATCTAATCACATCACTCCCTTGCTTAAGCCCTTCTTTAGCTCCTTGAAGTGTTTATGTGTTTCAAATGCCGTAGTATGATATGCAAAACTGCCTATAATCTGACTCCCTCTCTTCCACTTATGTCTTTTGTCATCTCTTGTTCCTCCTCAGCTCTCACCCTATTCTCTGTCACGTTGAACTCTTTGTACTTCCAAGAGCTCACCTTGACTTTTCACCTTTGTCACCTTGAACCTGCTGTTCACATTGTCCGGGAAGTTTTCCTTCTATCTTTCCAATCCCTATTACTTTACACTTAAATATCTCTTACCTGGTATATACCCAATAAATATTTATTGAGGAAACCTGCAAGACTTGAATCAATTAGTTAAGAAAAATCTTTCTGACTTTATTTCTCCTTACCTAGCTACTTCCACATGTCAACTGCACACACAGGATTAAGTGTGTCTTCTGTAGTACTAACAGATAACATTTGTGGAGTCCTTACTTAATGCCAGACACTGTTCTAAGCATTTTACACATATTAATTTAGTTCTGTCTTTATAACAGTCCTATCATGTAGTAGGTTCTTTTACTACTCCATTTTATAGATGAGAAAAACCAAGCCAAAAGAATATTAAATAGTGTGCCCAAATAGCTGGCAAGTAGTCACGCCAAGTTTGGAATCTGGAAAGTCTGCTCCAGAACCAGTGTTCTTAACCACGTGGCCAGTGCCTCTCTTGTAAAATGTCTGTTTCCTTCTCTGTATAACACATATTACATTATACTATTGCCATCTGCTTTACTTGCCTTGAAATAAAAGATTGTATTTTAATTTTCTTCTTTATGCCAGCCACATAAGTATGCTCCTAATGCTTTTTTCAATTACTTATAGTCCATTGAAAGAATAAGACAAATTAGAAACAATCATCTTCACCTCCATTATTATACTGTACAATTTAATGAAGATGCTCTGATAGTGAAGAAGAAATCTTGGACTAGTCTTTACACAGTGAAACCATTTTCCATGCACTGGGAATGTTATGCTGTAGAAAAGGGTAATGCCAGAAAACAAAAGTGATGATAAGACAGTTGAAGGAGTGTGATGACCTACGTCTGCAATGTCTGACACAAGCAGGATGCATACAGAATATTTTGAAAAAAACCTTAAAGCAGAGTACTAAGAATAGCAACACTTAACAGCTGGAAAACACCAATAGCAGACCTTTAGCAGAAACTAATCTAAGAATGAAACCAAAATGTTTTGCCAGCCATTACGTTGAATAACAGTGAAGAAATTTAACTATAAAAGGAGATGTCCATGCAACTAATTTATTCATTATATATTTATGTGCAGAATAGTGTGCCAGGTACTTGGGGTACAATAAAGATGAGTCCACAGGAATAGCTCTTATAAACCCCAAGATGCAAGCAAGAATCATTGACAGTGCTATCCAAATACCCTACATCAGAAGTTGCGAACCAATGGCCAGCTGGGTGAATTTAGGCATCTTTTTCAACAAATGCACTTTTATTTTTCAAAATTGTTGCCAACTTTGAAAATCATAACATTTCAAATAGTATTCTGGTTTCTTTTGAAAAAAAAAATCAAGAAGTTGGCAACACTGGGCTCAAATTCTCTAAGCAACCTATTGGCTAAAACTGAGTCATAGCTATGTTATTTCATTTAGTGTGTATATGTGTTGATATAATTTATTTACTTATTTATTTTATTTCAATAGATTTAGGGAGTACAGGTGTTTTTTTTTGTTTGTTTTGTTACATGGATGACTTGTATAGTGATGAAGTCAGGGATTTTACTGTATACATCACTCTAATAGTGTACATTGCATCTGATACGTAGTTTTTGATCCTTTCTCCCTTCCCGCGTTCCCACCGTCTGAGTCTTCAAAGTCCATTATACCAATCTGTGTGGCCACGTATACCCATCATTTAGCTCACATTTATAAATGAGTACATATGGTATTTGTTTTTCCATTCCTGAGATACTTCACTTAGAATAATAGCCTCGAGTTCCATCCAAGTTTCTGCAAAAGACATTATTTCATTCTTTATTTTGGCTATGTAGTATTTCATGGTGTGTGTGTATATGTGTTATATTTTGCATATTCATTCTCTTTTTTTTTCTTTTTCTTTTTTATGGTATAGTATGGTTTTCTTTTTTATGTTTGTCACTGTGATTGATTTATTCCACTCATTCAACAATACTTATTCTGTATCCATAAAGCACAAAGTACTATACTAATTTCTGGGAATATATAACTGAGAACCAGATACACATAGTTCTTGTCATCACAGAACATATAATCAAAAGATAGAGACAGATGTGACTAGCAACACTAAAAGGAAAAAGCTATAATCTATTCACTTATATTTTTTAATTTTTATTTATTTTTTAAATTTCAGAATATTATCAGGGTACAAATGTTTATGTTACATATATTGCCTTTGCACTGCCCAAGTCAGACCTACAGGTGTGCCCATCGCCAGACAGTGTTCACCGCACCCATTAGGTGTGACTATGACCATCCCCTTCTCCCCCCCTGCCAACTGCCTGACACCTGATAAATGTTACTTCCATATGTGCACATAGGTTTTGGTCAATTAGTACCAATTTAATGGTGAGTATATGCCATGCTTGTTTTTCCATTCTTGTGATACTTCACTTAGGAGAATGAGATCCAGCTCCAACCAGGACAATACAAGAGGTGCTAGTTCACCATTATTTTTTTGTGGCTGAGTAGTACTCCATGGTATACATATACCACATTTTATTAACCCACTCATAGATTGATGGGCACTTGGGTTGTTTCTACATCTTTGCAATTGTGAATTGTGCTGCTATAAACATTTGAGTGCAGAGGTCTTTATTATAGAATGTCTTTTTTTCCTTTGGGTAGATGCCCAATAGTGGGATTGCTTGATCAAATGGTAGTTCTACTTTTAGCTCTTTCAGGTTTCTCCATATTACTTTCCATAGAGCTTGTACTTCTTTGCAGTCCCACCAACAGTGTATGAATGTTTCTATCTCTCCACATCCAAACCGTTATTTGTTGTTTTCGGACTTTTTGATAAAAGCCGTTCTCACTGGAGTTAAGTGATATCTCATTGTGGTTTTGATTGCATTTCCCTGATGATTAGAGATGTTGAGCATTTTTTCCATATGTCTGTTGGCCATTAGTCTGTCTTCTTTTGAAAAATTTCTTTTCATGTCCTTTGCCCACTTTTTATTGGGGTTGTTTGATTATTTCTTCCCGATTTTTCTGGATTCTATATAGATTCTAGTTATCAGCTCTTTATCAGATGTATAACATGCAAATATTTTCTCCCATTCTGTAGGTTGTCTATTTGCTCTAGTGATAGTTTCTTTGGCTGTGCAGAAGCTTTTTAATTTGATTGGGTCCCATTTATTTATTTTTGTTGATGTTCTGATTGCTTTTGGGGTCTTCTTCATAAATTCTTTGTCTAGGCTGATGTCTATAAGAGTTTTTCCAACATTTTCTTCTAGAATTCCATAATTTCACGCCTTAGGTTTAAGTCTGTTATCCATCATGATTTGATTTTTGTGAGGTGAGAGGTGCAGATTCTGTTTCCATGTTCTACATGTCACAATTCAATTTTCCCAGTACCATTTATTGAATAGGGATTCTTTCCCCCACTGCATGTTTTTGTCTTCTTTGTCAAAGATCAGATGGCTATATGAAGATTGTTTTATATCTAGGTTCTCGGTCCTGTTCCATTGGTCTATGTCTCTATTCTAGTACCAGTACCATGCTGTTTTGGTTACTATAGCATTGCAGTGTAGCTTGAAATTTGGTAAATTGATATCTCCCAATTTGTTCTTTCTGGTTAAGATTGCTTTTACTATACTGGGTCTTCTCTGGTTCTATGCAAAGTGTAGAATTATTTTTTCTAAATCTGTGAAGAATGATGTTGGTATTTTAATAGGGATTACATCGAATCTTTAGACTACTTTGGGTAGTATAGACATTTTAACAATATTGATTTTGCTGATCTATGAGCATGGTAGGGTTTACCATCTGTTTATGTCCTCTGCTATTTCCTTCCTTAATGTTTCATAGTTCTCCCTGTACAAGTCTTTTACCTCCTTAGTTAAATATATTCCTATGTATTTTGCTTTCTTTGTTGTTATTATGAAAGTTATTGAGTCTTTGATTTAGTTCTCAGTTTGACCGTTGCTGGTGTATATGAATGCTACTGATTTGGGTACATTGATTTTGTAACCTGAGACTTTGCTGAACTTATTTATCAATTCCAGTAGTCTCTGGGCACAATCTTTGGGGTTTTCTAGATATAAGATCATACTGTCAGCAAAGAGCAATAGTTTGACCTCTCCTGCCCCCATTTAGATGCCTTTGATTTCCTTCTCTTTTCTGATTGCTCTGGCAAGAACTTCTAGCACTGTATTGAATAGAAGCAATGGTAGAGGGAAAACTTGTCCAGTTCCAGTTCTCTGTGGACATGCTTTCAATTTTTCCCCATTTAGTATGATATTGGCTATGGGCTTGTTGTATATGGCTTTTATCATTTTGAGGTAAGTCCCATCCACGTCTATTTTGTTAAGTGTTCTTATCATAAAAGGATGCTGAATTTTGTCCAATGCTTTTTTTGCATCTACTGAGAGGATCATATGGACTTTGTTTTTCTTTTATGTGGTGAATTACATTTATAGATTTGCATACGTTGAACCATCCCTGCTTCTCTGGATGAAGCCCATTTGGTCATGATTTGATGAGCAACTGAATTCAATTTGCTAGGATTTTATTGAGAATTTTTATATCTATATTCATAAGGGATATTTTTCAGGCTCTTTTTGATTTCATATGAAATTGAAGATTTTTTTAAATTCTGTGAGAAATGATGTTGATATTTTGATGGGAATTGCATTGAATCTGCAAATCACTTGGGGCAGTATGAACATTTTAACAATATTGATTCTTTTAATCTATGAGGATGGGATGTTTTTCCATTTGTTTGTGTCATTAACAATTCTTTTATTCAGTATTTTTTAGTTTTCCTTGTAGAGATCTTTCACCTTTTTGTTTAAGTATATTCCTAAGTATTTCATTTTATTTTTTGAAGCTATCGTGAATGGTATGAGTTCTTGATTTGATTCTCAGCTTGGCTACTAATTAATGTATAGAAATGTTACTTATTTGTATATACTAATTTTGTAATCTAAGATATTACTGAATTTATTTATCAAATGTAGTAGTCTTTTGGAGGAGTCTTTAGGATCTTTTAAATATAAGATTATATCATCAGCAAGAGGGACAGTTTGACCTCCTTTTTTCCAGTTGGCATTCCCTTTATGACTTTCTCTTGCCTGATTCATCTGGCTAGGACTTCCAGTATTATGTTGAATTGAAGCAGTGAAAGTGGGCATCCTTGTCTTAATCCAGTCCTTAGGGGGAATGCTTTCAACTCTATTTAATATGATGTTGGCTGTGGGTTTGTCATATATGGTTTTTATTATCTTGAGGTATGTTCCTTCTATGCCTAGTTTTTTAAGGGTTTTTTATCACGAAGGGATGCTGTATGTTATTAAATGCTTCTTCTGCATCTATTGAGATGATCATATGGTTTTTGTTTTTAATTATGTTTATGTGATGAATCACTTTTATTGATTTGCATATGTTGAACCATCCTTGCATCTCTGGGATGAAACCCACTTGATCACAAAAATTCAAAATTATTTTTTTGATGTGCTGTTGCATTCGGTTTGCTAGTATTTTCTTGAGAGTTTTCATATCTATGTTCATGAGGGATATTGACCCATAGTTTTCTGTTTTTGTTGTTTCTTTCCCTGGCTTTGATGTCAGGGTGATACTGGATTTGTAGGATGATTTAGGGAAGGTTACCTCCTTCTCAATGTTATGGAACAGTTTCAGTAGGATAGGTACCAGTTCTTTGTAGGTCTGGTAGAATTCAGCTGTAAATTCATCTGGTACTGGGCTTCTTTTGTGGGGGAGGGGGATTTTTATTACTGATTCAATCTCACTGCTCAATATTGGTTGTTCAGGATTTCTATTTCTTCCTGATTCAAACTTGGGAAGTTGTGCGTTTCCATAATTTCATCCATTTTCTCCAGATTTTCTAGTTTGTGTGCACAGAGGTCTTCATAGTAGTCTTGGATGGTCTTTTGTATTTTTGTTGTGTCAATTGTAATGTCTCTTTTTTCATTTCTGATTGAACTTATTTGAATCCTCTCTTTTCTTTTCATGGTTAATCTAGGTCTATCAATTTGATTTATCTTTTCAAAGAACCAACTTTTTGTTTCATTGATTCTTTGTATTTTTGTTTCAGTTTTGTTTAGTTCTGCTCTGGTCTTTGGTATTTCTTATCTTCTGCTATATTCAGGTTTGATTTGTTCTCATTTTTCTAGTTCTTTGAGGTGTGATATTAGGTTGTTAAATTGTGATTATTCTATCTTTTTGATGTAGGCACTTAGTGCTATGAAATTCATTCTTAGTACTTCTTTTCTTTTTTTTTGTATTCCAGAGACTTTGGTAACTTGTGTCACCATTATCATTCAAGTAAAAATTTTTTTTCATTTCCATCTTATTTCATCATTAACCCAATGATCATTCAGTAGAAGATTATTTCATTTCCATGCATTTGTGTATCTTTGAGAGTTCCTGTTAGCATTGATTTCTAGTTTTATTCCACATGGTCTGAGAAGATACATGGTATGATTTCAATTTATTAAAATTTTCTGAGACTTGTGGCCTATCTTATGGTCTATCTTGTACAATGTTACACATGCTGATGAGAACAATGTATATTCTGAAGTTTTGGGATAGAATATTCTGTAAATGTTTGTTAGGTCCATTTGTTCTAGAGTCCCATTTAAGTCCTATATTTCTTTGCTGATTTTCTGCCTTGACGATCTATCTAGTTCTGTCAGTGGGATGTTGAAGTCCCCCACTTTATGTTATTGTTTGTTTCTTTTCTGTTTTTTTAATTTCAGAGTATTACATGGTTAAAAATGTTTAGATTACATATATTGCCTTTGCCCTGCCTGAGTCAGAGGTACAGGCATGTCCATCTTCCAAATGGTGTGCACTGCACCCATTAGGTGTGAATATACCCATCCCCTCCCCCTTCCTCCCACCTGCCCAACACTTGATGAATGTTACTACTATATGTGCACATAATTGTTGATCAATTATTACCAATTTGATGGTGAGTGTATGTGAAACTTGTTTTTACATTCTTGTGATATTTCACTTAGTAGAATGGGCTCCAGCTCTATCCAGGTGTTTGTTTCTTTTCTTAGGTTTAGTAGTATTTGTTTTACGAATCTCAGAGCTCCAGTGGTTGGCACATATTTATTTAGGATTGTTATAATTTC
Source organism: Avahi laniger (assembly GCA_963575035.1). NCBI lineage: Eukaryota > Metazoa > Chordata > Mammalia > Primates > Indriidae > Avahi > Avahi laniger. The sequence continues at coordinate 2,680 of CAUYSK010054787.1, read as the reverse complement.
TTCTTGAATTGATTCCTTTATCATCATATAATGGCTAGCTTTGTCTTTTTTTACTGTTGTTGATTTAAAGTCTGTTTTATTTGATGTAGAATAGCTACTCCTGCCCATTTTTGTTTTCCATTTGCATGGAATATTTTTTTCCACTCCTTACCTTGAGTCTATGAGACTCTTTACAAGTGAAATGGGTTTCTTGGGCACAACAGATATTTGAGTTGTGGTTTTTTAATCCATTCTTCCCATCTATATATTTTAAGTGGGGTATTTAGACTGTTCACATTCAATGTTAATATTGGTAAGTGCAATACTGTTCTAGTCATTATGTTGATTGTTGCCTAGTTGCTTTGTTTTTTCCCTTGTGTTACTGTTTTATAAGAGCTATGAGTTCTTACTTTGGAGTGTTTTTGCACTAGTGACTGTTGACCTTTCTTTTGGTGTTTAGAACACTTTTGAGCATTTCTTGTAGGGCAGGTCTGTTGGTGACAAATTCTCTTAGTGTTTCTTTGTCTGGGAAAGATTTTTTTTCTCCTTCATTTATAAAACTTAGTTTTGCAGGATACAAAATTCTTGGCTGGCAGTTAATTCTGTTTAAGAAGACTAAAGATGGGGACCCAATCCCTCTGGCTTGTAAGGTTTCTGCTGAGAAGTCTTCTGTTAGTCTAATGGGTTTTGTTTTCCTTTGATGCATTTGTATTGAAGCTTATAGGATTTTCTTTTTCAGTTTGACTTTGGCCAGTCTGATGACTGTGTGCCTTGGTGATGTCCTATTTGCAATGAATCTTCCAGGAGTCTGATGATCTTGTATCCAGATGTCTAAATCTCTAGCAAGAACAGGGAAGTTTTCCTCCATTATTTCCTCAAATAGTTTTCCCATTCTTTTTGCTTTTTCTTCTTCTTCTCCCTCCGGAATATCTATGATTCTTATTTTTGGGTATTTTACATAATTCCATATTTCTTGAAGACTTTGTTTATTTCTCGTGATTCTTTTTTCTTTATTTATGGCTGACTGAGGAAATTCAAAACCTTGTCTTCTAGCTCAGAAATTCTTTCTTCTTCTTCGTCTAGTTTGTTGTTAAAACTTTCCTCTATGTATTGAAATTCCCTAAATATGCTTTCATTTCCAGAAGTTCCGTGTTTTTTTTAATCAATCTCTTTGGTGAATTTTTCATGCATGTCTTGAATTTTTTTTATTTCTTTGTGTTGATTTTCAACTTTCTCATCTATCGTATTGAACTTCCTTGCAATCCATATTTTGAATTCCATATCTGACATTTCAAAAATTTCCTTTTGATTGGAGTACAGTGCTGGAGAGCTAGTGTGATCTTTTGGGGGGTGTTGAAACAGCCTGTTTTTTCATATTGGCAGAGTTGTTATGCTGATTCTTTCTCATCTGGAACCTCTTCCCTCAGCTCAAAACAGATAGCTTTATGATTCACCTGTTCTTCTCTGCTGGGAACCCTGCTGCTTAGCAGAGAGGGAGAGATATGCTGCCTTTTGGCTTGTGCAGGTAGGTACTCACTGTGGTGTTGCTGGCAATTTGGTCAGTTGGACCTCAGACCTCTGGGAGAGTGTTCAGGTGAAAGTGGTTGTGGATGAGGTTAGGTAATCACCAGGCCCCTGGATGGCATGCTTGAGTCCTGGAGGGATTAAACTGAGACTGGGCTGGAAAACTTGCCCTCAAGCCTCCCTGAGTTCAGGCTCTGACTGTGATAGTGAAGCATGGGGTGATTTCCTGGTCTGGAAGTATGCTCAGGCAGGAGAAGGGTAGGTGGACCATGAGCCTGCAACAAGAAATGTGGCCCCTCTTGACAAGATTAGCAGAGGTTGATAGCAGTGGCATACACAGCTGCTCACACTTCCCTCTCTTGGCAGTAACAGTAGTCTCTGTTCTTTGGGGGCCCAGGTTCCCAACTCCTACCCTGGCCCAGCTGCAGCAGAGGTGATAGAAGCAGCTCAATCCACTGTGTGCAGGGCTACCAGATTGACTGTGGGCTGTGGCTGAAATTCTCTGGCAGGGGAAGTGTAGCTGTGCTAGGGGCTTGCCTCCAGAGAGGGTAGGCTTCTCCCAGAAGGGACAGACAGCTAAAGGATAAGACTGCTAGCCCCACCCTCCCTCAGCAGATGTAGTAGTTTTTGTGTGGATGCAGGTAGTGGCAGCAGTGGTCCAGGTGGGTGAGTTCCAGTAGCAGTGGTGGGATGACTCTCAGTTCCAAGCAATGCTAGCAGGTGTTGGCCGTAGTTACAATGCAGGGATGCCACCCACAGCCCCAAACATGCAGCTCTCAGGCTCCTGCTTTCTACAGCAGCAGTGCCACAGTGCTACTCAGGAAGGGGAAAGAGACCCTGCTCTTTGCCCTGGGCACAGAAGCCACACCACCAATGGGTCACAGTCACCACTCATGACTCTAGCCAGGCATCCCTTAGGCTTGCCTGCCCCAGCATCTTCTGGCAGCAGCAGTGGCAACTGGACCTGCCGTGGTATGCAGAGTGGGAGAAGGGATCCTGTTCTCTACCCATGATCCAGAGCACAGAGGCTGCTCCATCAGTGGGAGGGGATTTCACTCTCTACTGGTGACGCAAAGCACAGAGTTTATGCTGCATCTGGGGATGAAGTCACTTTTTACAGCCCCAATCAGGGAGCTCTCAGGCTCTAGAAAGCACATGCTTTGGTTTCCTTTGTCTC
>CAUYSK010054785.1:0-18030 GCA_963575035.1 Avahi laniger | reverse complement strand
CTAGGCTGGGCATTATTCTGTTTCAGAAGAGTGAGAATGGGGCCCCAGTCTCTTCTTGCTTGTAGGGTTTCAGTTGAGAAATCTGGAGTTATTCTGATGGGCTTTCCTTTGTATGTTACTTGTTTCTTTCGCCTTACAGCTGGTAGAAGGGCCTCTTTAGTGGCTATTTTGGTCAATCTCATGACTGCATGATATGGTGTCTTCCTATTTGCATTGAATCTCCCTGGGGTCCGTTGAGCTTCTTGTACCTGTGTATCTAGATTTTTAGCAAGGCCTGGGAAATTCTCCTGTATTAATTCTTCAAATAGCTTATCCAGCCCTTGAGTGTTTTCTTCTTCACCTTCCGGAACCCCTGTCACCCTCAAGTTCGGTTTTTTCACATAATCCCACATTTCTTGTAGGCTTATTTCTTTTCTCTTAATTTTCTGCTCAATCTCTGTGACTGACTTATTTAATTGGAAGGAGTTGTCTTTAATCTCTGAGATTCTTTCTTCTGTTTGATCTGCTCTGTTCTTGAGGCTTTCCACGGTGCTTTGTAGTTTCCTGAATAAGTCCTTCATTTCCAGGAGATCAGTTTGATTTTTCTTTAATATTTCAATTTCTTTAGTGAATTTTTCTTCCAAGACCTGGATTTTTTTTGTGGTATGTTTGCGTTGGTTATCCATTTTTTCTAGCATATCATTGAATTTTCTTACAATCCATGTTTGAAAATGTTCTTCTGTCATTTTAGTGTTCTGAGTTTCGTTAATGTCCATTGCTGCGGAGCTGTTGTTCCTCTTTGGGGGTGTGCTTTCCGTTTGAGTCTTCATACTTCCAGAGTTCTTTTGCTAGTTCCTTCCCATCTGGATCAGTTGTTCCTTCTTGCCTTTAGATTTTTGTTTGGATAATGACACGCGCTGTCTAGTCTCTGAGCCTGTAGGTGATGTTTGTGGGTGAGATTCGACCACACCCTTTATGATGAATCAGTAGATGCAGTAAAAGGGTGTGCAGGATGACCTCCCTGTCAGTAGGTGGCACTTGCAGAGAGGAACGAGCTGCAGTGCTATTTTTGGTCCTGTAGCCAGCTCCTGTTCCTCTATAGAGGCCCTCTTGTGCCTCGGGTTGGTCGGTGGGGCCCTGGGACTTCCAGGTGTGTTCTTATTCTCCACCTCAGTGGGGGTAGGACTGGGAGTGAGTCTGGGTGGGACTGGATTGGGTAAGCCTGCCCTCAGGCTCCAGAACTGCTGTTAGTAGGGGTCAAAGGTATGTTCTTTGCTTCTGTGTACAGCTGCCGGGAGGGGATGAAGTCTCTCCACTCAGCAGAAAGTCTGGGCTTGGAGGATGGGGCTGTCTAAGACCCACACTCCGGAGCAGGCCTTGCTCCCCTCCAAGCTCCCCCTCTCCGTGGCCTCTCTCAGGCCTCTGCCAGCAAGTGGGACCTCAGGCTGATGGATCTCCCCTGGCTGTGATGTGGGCCGGGAGTTTCCCTACCCAGGATCACAGCCTGAGCTGGGTGCATAGCCCTCTTTTGGGAGGAGGGTTGCGGCTCAGGCACGCTGATCTGCCCCTGAAGGCGCACACTCCTCAGTAGGCTCTTTCACAGATCTCCCTTCTGTGCCCAGGACAGTGCGATCTGACCTGAGTGTATGGGTTCTGCTCTGCAGGCCTATACCCTGGGCCCTGGAGTTCAATCCCTGACTCTACCAGGGGAGGGGCGCTGGTGTCGAATCACCTACAGGGTGCCCAAGATGGATCTATTTTACTCCACCTCGGGATTTGCCCCACTCTCCTGGAGTTCTCAGGCAAGCAGCACCTGGGAGGGCTGGCGGGTAGGGAGCTCATAGTCTGAGTACTTCTCAGTCTGCTGTAGGGTCCCAAAAGGAAAGGTCCCATTCCTTGGAGATGCCTCCGTGTGATGGCTAAATTGTCTTTCTGGGCATCTGCGGGTAGGGAAGGGGAAGGAGAGAATGGAGCAGTATGGCATCTGCCGATAGGCTCGGTCTGCAGGCAGTGAGGTGCCCCGAGGGGGCTGGGAGTCTTGCGCTGTGTCCGCAAGAGGCCACTGTTCACTGGCTACAGCCGTCTCTGGGCTGATGTTGGCAGGTCTCTCCAACCGCTCAGGAGCCCACCAAAAGTCCAAGATGCAAGGGAGGGGGGAGTTATCTGCTCCACCTACCCTTGTCGCTGGTCTCCAAGCCTCTTGGGACCTTTGTCCTTTCAGTTCTCCTCCGCAACTTCTTCCCGTGGAGTCTTCTGTAGTTTCAGGCACCGTTCTTTCCAACCCTCACCTTATCTATGTTTCTCTGCTAGTTTATTTTTTTCTCTTTCTTCTAAAATTTGTCCTTTTGCAGAGACAGTCTCACTGGCAGCTTTTCTCGTCCTCCATCTTGGCTCCTCCCCCGAGATTTATTGATTTTTATATGTCAAATCATCTGTGCATACCAGGAATAAATTCTACTCGGTCATAATGTATGATTCATTCAATATACTGTGGTAATTGGTTTGATAGTAATATGTTGAGAATATTTGTACCCTTTTTCTTCATGGATATTAGCCTGTAGTTGTCTATTCTTGCATCCTTGTCTGCCTTTGGTATGAGGGTAATAATGCTGGCCTCATAAAATGAGTTTAAACATGTTTATTCCTCTTCAGATATTTGACATGTTTGAGAAATATTGGCATTAACTCTTTTTTAAATGTTTGGTAGAATCCACCAGTAAAATAATTGGTCCTGGGTTTTTCTTTGTTGTGAGATTTTGATTACTGATAGCATGTCCTTACTCATTACTGATATACTCAAATTTTTTTTTGTTTGTTCGTGATTCAGCTTTAGTAGTTGGTATGTTTCTAGAAATTTATCTATTTCTTCTTTCATTTTTTGTCATATAAATAATAAACTAATTTTGGCATATAATTATTCATATGAGTCTCTAATAATAGTTTGCATATCTGTGGTGTCAGTTGTATTTCTCCTCTTTCATTTATAATTTTGTTTATTTGAACTATCACTTTTTTCTTGGTTAGTCTAGCTAAATATTTGTCAATTTTGTTTATTGTTACAGAGAACACTCTTAGTTGTGCTGATATTTTCTAGTGTTTTTCTAGTGCCTATTTCTCTTATTACTGCTCCAATATTAATTATTTCCTTTATTCTGCTAACTTTGCTTTTATTTTCTGTTTCTTTAAGTGTAAAATTAGTTTTTTATTTGATATTTTTCTTTTTAAGTGTTTATTTCTAGACTTTTTAATTCTGTTCTGTTGATTTATATATCTATCCTTATACCAGTACCATGCTGTCTTGGTTACTATAGATTTGTAGTAGTTTTGAAATTTGGAAGTGTGAATTCTCCAAGTTTGTTCTACTTATTCAAACTTGTGTTGGTTATTTTGAGTCCATTCCTTTTCTATATAAATTTCATTTTTTGTCATATAAATTTTTTATTTCAAAATGTTAAGTGGGTACAAATGTTTTTGTTACATGCATATAGTGTATAATGCTGAAGTTAGGGCTTTAGTGTTCCTGCCACTAGGACAGTATTCATTGTATCTGATAGGTAAGTTTTTATCCCCAACTCCCTTTCCACCCTCTCTCCTTGTTAGTTTCCAATATTCTTTATATCTCTTTGTCCCTGTGTGTATCAATCATTTAGTTCCCACTTATTAGTGAGAACACAATGTTTATGTGGTGGATCACATTTATAGATTTGTGTTTATTGAACCATCCTTGCATCACTGCAATGAAGCCCACTTGGTCACAGTGGATTTTTTTTTTTATGTGCAGCTGAATTCTGTTTGCCAGGATTTCGTTGAGAATTTTTGCATCTATATTCATAAGGGTTATCGGTCTGTAGTTTTCTTTTTTTGTTGTTGTTATGTTCTTTCCTGCCTTTGGTATCAAGGTGATAATGGCTTTGTAGAATTAATTTCTGGAGAATTCTTTCCTTCTCTATATTATGCAATAATTTCTGCAGTATAGAAACCAGTTCTTCTCTGTAGGTCCGGTAACAATTTGGCTGTGAAACCATCTAGTCCAGGACTTTATTTTGTTGGGAGAATTTTTTATTGCAGCTTCAATTTCGTTACTTGATACTGGTCTGTTCAGGAGTTCTATTTCTTTTTGACAGAGCCTGGGGGGAGTTGTGTGTTTCCAAGAATTCAAGTTTATGTACATAGAGATTTTTATAGTATTCAGAAATGATATTTTGTATTTCCATGGTATCAGTTGTAATATCTCCTTTTTCATTTCTGATTGAGCTATTAGAGTCCATTATTTTGTTTCTGGTCAATCTAGTGAGAGTCCTGTCAATTGTGTTTATCTTTTCAAAGGACCAACTCTTTGTTTCATTAATCTTCTGCATATTTTTTTCTTATTAATTTTGTTTAGTTCTGCTATGACCATAGTTATTTCTTTTCTTCTGCTGATTTTAGGATTGGTTTGCTCTTCCTTTTCCAATGCCTTGAGACAATTCATTAGATTATTGATTTGTGATCTTTCTGTCTTTTGGAGCTAGGCTTTTAAGGCTATGAATTTTCCTCTTGTGACTGCTTTTTCTGAATCCCACAGATTCTGTTAACTGTGTCTCCCTTGTCATTTAGTTACAAGAATCTTTTGATTTCCATCTTAATTTTCTCCTTGACCCAGTAATCATTCAGCAGTAGATTGTTTAATTTCCACAAGTTTGTGTAGAGTCGAGTGTTTCTGTTGGAATTGTTTTCTAATTTTATTCCACTAAAGTCTAAGAAGATACAAGGTATAAATTCTATTTTTTGAAATTTGTTGAGACATGTTTTGTGGCCTAGGATGTGGTCAGTCTTAGAGAATGTTCTGTGAACTAATGAGAAGAATGTATATTCAGTAGTTCTGGGGTAGGTTGTTCTGTGAATGTCTATTAGGCCCATTTTTTCTAGATTTTCATTTAAGTCCATTGTTTCTTTGTTTATTTTCTGCTTGGAGGATGTGTCCAGTTCTGACAGTGTGGTGATGAAGTCCTCAGATATTATGATGCTGCCGTTTATCATTTTGGGTTTATCAAGTAGGGTTTACTTAATGAATCTGGGTGTACTCATGTTAGGTCCATAAATATGTAGGATTTTTATGTCTTCATGTTGAATTTTTCCCTTCACCATTATTTAACGATTATCTTTGTCTTTCTTTACTTTTGTTGATTTGAAGTCTATGTTATCTGACATGAGAATGGCTATACCAGCCTTTTTTTGGTTTCCATTTGCATGGAATATTGTTTTCCATCACTTCGTCTTGAATCTGAATGTGACCTTGTAGGTTAGATGTGTTTCCTGGAGACAGCAGATACTTGGCTTGTTTTTTTGTTTGTTTGTTTGTTTGTTTGTTTAATCCATTCAGCCAGCCTATGTCTCTTTAGTGGTCAGTTCAAGCCATTCACATTTATTGAAATAATTGATATATAAGGTGGATTTCTGTTCATCATGTTGAGTAGAACTTTATTGCTTTGTTTTTCCTGTTGAGCCATTGTGGAATCTGGGCTCTAAGCTTTAGCTTTTGGGCAGTTTTACACAGGTGGGTGTCTAATGTGATGATTCATGTGTAATGCAATTCGGGGTACTTCCTTCAGGGAAGGTCTGGTCTTGACAAATTTCCTTAGTGTTTGCTGTCTGAGAAAGTCTTTATTTCTCCTCCATATAAGAAACTTAGTTTTTTTAGGATACAGAATTCTAGGCTGGCCATTATTCTGTTTAAGAAGGCTGAGAATGGAGCCCCAGTCCCTTCTGGCTTGTAATGTCTCAGTTGAGAAATCTGCAGTTAGTCTAATGTGTTTTCCTTTGTATGTTACCTGCTGTTCTTACCTTATGGCTCATGGAAGTGCCTCTTTTGTGTTTACTCTGGCCAGTCTGATGACTATGTTTCATGGTGATTTCCTCTTCATGATAAATCCAGGGGTCCTTTGAGTTTCTTGTACTTGGATATATAGATTTATAGCAAGACCATGGAAATTTTCCTCAGTTATTTTCTCAAATAAGTTTTCCAATCCTTGTATGTTTTTTTCTTCACTCTCAGGGATGCCTATCTTTCTTATGTTAGGCCTCTTTATATAATTCCATATTTCTTATAGTCTTAGTTCATTCTTCTTATTTCTCAGTTCTTTCTATTTGACCAATTTGTTTAACTCAAAGATGTTGTCTTGAATCCCAGAGATTCTTACTTCTGCCTGATCTAGGCTATTCTTAAGGATTTCCACTGTGTTTTGTATTTTCTTGAATGAATTTTTCATTTTCCAATGTTCTGTCTCATTTTTAAAAATAATTTGAATTCTTTAGTGAATTTTTCATTCATTTCCTACATTGTTTTTGTAGTTTCTATGTGTTGGTTTTACATTTTCTTGTGTATTTCATTGAGCTTCCTTACAATGTATATTTGAAATTCTTCAACTGTCATTTCATTCAGAGTACTTCCTTCAGGGAAGGTCTTTTCTGTTGTGGTTATATTCATTGTTAAGGAATTATTGTTTTCTTTTGAGGGTATCTTTCACTCTGTTTTTCCATGTTTCCAGAATTCTTTCACTGATTCCTTCTCATCTGGACTCTCTGCCAAGGCCTGGCAGTGCTAGGCCTGGCTTATTGTCTTGTCTCTAGGTCCCCAAAGATTGATCTCTGAGCATGCCAGGGAGAGGAATGCTGGTCCTGAGTTGCCTATGGGGTGTTCTAGCAGGTTTGATGAACCTATCAGATTACCTCTGACCTGGTGTCTTCACCTGTTCCCAACAGTGTGTAATGAGTTACAGCCCCCTGATTAATCTTGGAGGTGGTGGGTGGTACTCATGAGTATGAATCAGCCGCTCCCTGTTTGCTTAAATTGGAAGGCACTATGCTTATATATAGGATTGTTCCCCACGTCATTGATTGAAGTTTGCATGGAAAAGCCAGCTGCCAAGATGGTCTTTTGTGCCTGTAGTAAACTCTGGTCCCCCTGGTGGGGCACACAAACTCTCTGAGCTTTAATAGGGACCCTATAGCTTCCAGGGTGTTGCTTGATCTCTACTCCCCTTGAGGTGGGGGGAGGGGCAAGACAAATCATGGCTGTATTGCCAGAGCCTAAGAGGCTTTGCAAAGCCTTTTTGGGGCTCAGAGATTGCTTATCTGACCACTAGTGGGAGCCACTGGTATGAAGCTCAGGTCAATCTCTTTATGCTGGGAAGGCTGTTCCTGAAGGAGCTCCCTAATTGGTTGAGGGCTGAAGCCCTGGACCAGGCTCTTTCTGCCCTTGTCCACTAGTGCAGCTTCTCTGCAGGTTGTAGTGAGTGTCCTTTTTATTCATTCCATGGAACTCCACACCACTCTCCCATGCGATCAGTCCATATGAATTCCCTCACCAACCAAAACCAGCTGTCCACCTACCTCTCAGTCTGTGTGTGTGACCCACTAGCGTACATCTCCATGGAACACTGGCAGGCAGGGGATTCCCAATTGTGCATGCCTGTTCTGCCACAAGCCCCCAAGGGGAGACAGATAGGCATCTTTGTCTACAGAGGCCTCTGCTAGGGGCACACTCCTGCTGGGGAGAATCAGCGGCTCACAAGTTTCTTGACTCAAGCTGTACTCCCTACTGTAATGAATGGGGGAAGGGACCACTGCTCCCATTTACCTGACATGTCGAAGGCATTTGGTTGTCATGGGAACCATGGCCTAGGCTAATTCACTTTGATCTCTGTACCCCTATCCAATACCGTGGCTCTCCAGCGGTGGTGGGAGATGATCATGCTCACAGACCCTTGTTCCTCAGAGCTTCTCCACACTCTCCCATTGGATATGTCCATAAGCGCTTCCTTGCCACTTCAGTCTGGGACCAAAACCCATCCCCTGCATCTCCCTGCACTGCTCTTGTATCTCGGGGGCACTCGTCTGACCCATCTCTCTAAGCCACCGGCAAGCAATCCTGTGAGTTGCCGGTGGGTAGGAAGCTTGCAAATTGTGGTGGCCCTGCTCTGAGTGGCGGGCTCAGCTGGGAACATTCACCCACCATAGAGAAGCAGCTGTTCTTGTGTTTCTTGGTTCAGAGTATTCTCAGGGTGGCAATAGTTGGGGAGGGGTCACGACGACAAGCTGAACCCTGCTAAAATGACTCTTTCTGATGCCATGATTGGAGGAGTCGCAGAGGAGAAAGTGTCTAGGTGTAAAAAAGCCAGCATTCTGGTCTCTTGTGGCACTCTACCATGGAGTATCCCTTTTGAACACTCAAACTCCTGGAGATCACCGGTTCACCCTGCTATTCTTGTTCAGCTGCCGTGCTTGGGTTTGTGGAGGGTGCAAGCACCTCCAATATGTTTTATGGCCAACTGTTCACTGAAGGTACCTATGTGGGGGAGGGTAAGCACCCCTTACCCTTTCACTGGGCTTCAAGCCTCTCTGGATTTGTTCCATGCTGCTGTCTTCTCCTCTCTATCTTCTTCTTTCTCAATTTCGCAGTTATTTTCAGTTGGGTCACCAGGCATCTCTTTTATTTCTCCCTGTGATCTACACCTGAGCTGCAACTGCTCTTTGCTCTCCCCAGTCCAATATTCTACATTCCAGCTGGGACAATCCAACAAGCGATATCTCTAGTTGGCCATTTTGGCTGACCTTAATTTCATCATTGACCGAAAGATCATTTGGCAGCAGGTTGTTTAATTTCCATGACTTTCTGTGAATTTGAGAGTTTCTCTTATAATTGATTTCTAGTTTTATTCTACTGTGGTCTGAAAAGATACATGATATAATTTCAATTTTTTCTGAATTTTCTGTGACTTGTTTTGTGGCCTAAGATTTGATCACTCTTGGAAAATTTCCCATGTGCTAATGAGAAGAACGTATATTATGTAGTTTTTAGTACAGTGTTTTGTAAATGTTAGGTCCATTTGCTCTAAAGTCCCATTTATGTCCAGTATTCCTATGTTGATTTTCTGCTTTGATCATTTGTCCAGTTTGGTCATTGGGTTGTTGAAGTACCAGGCAATTATTATACTACTGTTTATTTCTTTGCTTAGATCTAGTAGAATCTGTTTTATGAATCTGAGAGCTCCTGTTTTAGATATGTAATATATATATTTAGGATTCTTATGTGTTCTTGCTAAATTGTTCCCTTTAACATTATGTATTGACCATTTTCTTTTTTACCATTGTTGATTTAAAGTCTATTTCTTCTGATATGAAAATGACTATACATGCTCACTTTTGGTCTCCATTTATGTGGAATATTTTTTTTTCATCTCTTTACCTTGAGTGTGTGTGTGTGTTTGTGAGTTAGAGGAGTTTCTTGGAGACAGCGTATATATGGGTTGTGAATTTTCATCCATCCAGCCAGTCTATGTCTTTTAAGTGAAGCGTTAAGACCGTTCATGTTCCGTGTTAGTATTTATTTGTGCGGTACTGTTCTGTTTGTCATGTTGAATGATACTTTATTGTTTTGTTTTTGCTATTGTTTTATAAGAGGTGTAATCTTTAAATTTTCGATGTTTTTACCTGGTTGATTTTTATTGTTCTGTTCCACATATAGTGCACTTTTGCTCTTTTTTTTTTTTTTTCCGTAGGGCAGGTCTAATAGTGACAAACTCCTTTCGTGTTTGCTTGTCTGGAAAAGTCTTTATTTCTTCATCATTTATGAAATTTAATTTTGTAGGATACAGTATTCTTGGCTGGCCATTGTTCTGTTTAAGAAGACTAAAAATGGGGCCATAACCCCTTCTGACTTTTCAGGTCTCTGCTGAGAAATGTTCTTTTAGCCTGATGGGTTTTCCTTTGTAGGTTGTTGCTTTCGTCTTGTAGTTTATAGAATTTTCCCCTTCATTTTGATTTTGGCCAGGTTGATTGCTATGTGTCTTGGGGATGTCCTATTTGCTGTGACTCTTCCCAGTGTTAATGACCATCTTGTATCTGGGTATCTCAATCTCTGACAATACCAGGGAAGTTTTCCTCAATAATTCCCTGAAATAGGTTTTCTGTGGTTTTCTCTTTTTATTCCTCTTTGTCAGGGATACCTATAATGTTTATATTGGCTCATTTTACATAGTGTCATATTTCTATGAGTGATTGTTCATTGTTCTTTATTGTTTTTTCTTCATCTTTGACTGGTTGGATTAATTTGAAAGCCTTGTCTTCAAGCTCTGAGATTCTTTCTTCTGCTTGGTCTATCCTGTCCTTGAAGCTTTTTGCTTTATTTTGAAATTCCCTAAATAACTATCATTTATTTAAGTTTTATTATATCCTTTCTTATCTTTCCCTTCACTTCAGTGAATTTTTCATTTTTTTCATTGTTATCCTGAAATAAATTTTTGGCTTCTTTGTGTTGGTTTTCACCTTTCTCATTAATCCCATTTACCATTCATCTTATTTGCCATCCATATTCTGAATTCTACTTCTGATATTGATACAGTTTCTTTTTGGGGGGGTGCCATTGCTGTAGGTGTATTGTGATCCTTTGGAGATGTCAAACTAGCTTGTTTTTTCATGTTGCCAGAATTCTTTTGCTGGTTTCTTTTCATCTGAAACCTCTTCTTTTAGCTCAGGGCAGATAGGTTTGCATTGCACTTGTTATCCTTTGCTGGGACCTCTCCTTCTGTATGAGAAGAAGGAGAGGTTTCTAGTTAGCTAATTTTTGTCCTATTCCAGAAGACTGATCTGACAGGAAAGTGACATATGCAGCAAGATTTTGTAATGTAGCTTTTCTGTGTTTTCCTGTTCCCCTATTGTTGTAACAATACAAGCTTTTTCTGTGAGATCTTTTTGCAGACTGTTGGGCTGGTCTCCAGGGTGTTGTTGGAAGGGAAGCTCGGGCAGGGGGCTGGGTATGTCTCTCTCCATGGAGGCTGGCATTGTGGGAGATTACATTGCTCAGTTCTCCACACAGTAGTTGTAGTGCCAGCTGAGCAGTAGTCATTGACGTCAGGGCTGGGGGCATTTGCTCCACCCAGATTCGAGTTAAATGATGGCATATGGTGGGAGGAGGTTTGTGGCTAGTGGGTCCATGGCCGAGCAGTGGACTGCAAGCATGGTGTCACACAGGGTTGTGGGGTCCTGCCCCCTGGATATTGTGAGAAGCTATGGGGATGTGTCCCCCTGTGTGGCACACAGGGCTCTGGGGACATGTTATGTTGTGTAACACACAAGGCTGGGAGACCTTTCCCACCAGATTGCATGTGGGGCCATGGAAGCACATTCTACTGGGTGGCACATAGGGCCATGGGGCCCCTGCTACTGGATAATTAGAGCTGCTTCTAGTCTGCCATCTTGGCCTAAATCCTATTTGAGGTTTTTCTTTCTCATAGGGTGGGCATTTATTGCTATAAACTTCCCTTAGAACTGCTTTTGCTCTACCCCTTAAGTATGGGCATGTTTTATTTCCATTTACTTTGTCTGACTATTTTTTTTGATATCTCTTTGATTTGACACATTGCTTGTTTTTGGCGTGTGGTTTAATTTCCACATATTTGTGAATTTCCTGATTGTCCTCCTGCCATTGATTTCTAGTATCATATCAATGTGGTCAAAAAAGATACATGGTATGATTTCAGTCTTCTTAAATTTGTTAGACCAGTTTTAGTGCTTAACATATTATCTATCCTGGAGAATGTTCCATGCGCCCTTGAGAAGCATGTGTATTCTGCTGCTGATGTATAAAATGTTCTGTATATGTCTGCCAGGTTCATTTTATCTAAAATGTAGTTTAATTCCAGTGTTTTCACATTGATTTTCTGTCTGGAACATCTAACTAGTGTTAAAAATGGATTCTTGAAGTCTCCTACTATTATTCTCTAGCTGTCTTTTTCTCTATTCAGATCTATTAATGTTTGCTTTATATATTTAGATGCTACAACATTAGGTGCATATATATTTACAATTGTTATATCCTCTTGATGAGTTGACCCTTTTGTCATTACAGAATGACCTTCTTTGTCTCTTGTGACAGTTTTTTAAATAAAGTCTATTTTGTCTTATGTAAGTATAGCCACCCCTGCTCTGTCATTACTGTTTGCATGGATTTTTTTTTTCATTTCTTCCTTCTCAACCTATTTGTGTCCTTAAAGGTAAAATGATTTTCTTGCAGGCAGCATGCTGTTGGATTCTGTTTTGTACACATTTAACCATACTGTCCTTGATTGAAGAATTTAAGCCGTTTACATTTTGTTATTATTGATAAGGAAGAACTTATTATTGCCATTTTGTTAATTGTTTTCTTACTGATTTGTAGCTCCTTTTTCTTTTCTTTCTCTACTTTTGTCTTCCTTTGTGATTTGATGGTTTTTTGTAGTGGTATGCTTAGATTTCTTTTTCTTTATCTTCTGTGTATCTAAAGAGATTTTTTTCATTGTGGTTTCCATGACACTGACGTAAAATATCTTATAGTTATAATCGTATATTATAAACTGATAATAAATTAACTTCAATTGCATGCAAATCTACACTTTTACTCCCTCTGTCTCATTTTATTATCGTTGTCCTAATTTATATATTTTCCTATTATATATCCATTTGTAAATTATTATAGCTATAGTTATTTTTATAGTTTTGTCTTTTAACATTTAGACTGGAGTTCAAAGTGATATACATAACACCATTATCATATTACAGTATTCTGTATTTGACTATATACTTACTTTTATCAATGCTTTTTATACTTTCACATGTTTTCATGTTACTAATTGGCATTCTTTCTTTTTCAACTTAAGGAACTCCCTTCAACATTTCTTGTAATGTACATCTAGTGGTGATTATCTCCCTCAGGTTTTTTTATTGGGGGGAAAGTCTTTAATTTTTCTTCATATCTGAAAGGCAGCTTTGCTAGATATGGTAGTTTGGGTTGGAAGTTCTTTTTCTTTCAGTACTTTGGATATATCATTTCACTCTTTCTTGGCCTGCAAGATTTCTGCTGAAAAATACACTGATAGCCTTATGACGGTTCCCTTGCATGTGACAAGTCACTTTTCTCTTATTGCTTTCAAGATTCAATATTTGCCTTCTACTTTTGATAACTGTATTATAATGTGTCTCAGTGTAATCTTCTTTCGATTGATCATGTTTGAGGATTTTTTAACTTCATGAACCTGGATGTCCATATCACTCCCAAGATTCAAAACGTTATCAACCATTATTTCTTTAAATAAGATTTATCTCTCTTTTCTCTTTCCGAAAAACATGTAATTGGTTCATTTGATAGAATCCGATAAATTCCATAGGCTTTTCTTCACTCTTTTTCATTATTTTTTCTTTTCGCATCTGTGACTGGTTAATTTTAAATGACCTGTCTTCAAATTCACAGACTCTTTCTTTTGCTTCATTGACTTTTCTGTTGTACCTCTCTATTGTATTTTTCATTTTATTCATCAGCTTCAGAATTTCTGTTTTGGTCTTTTTTTGTGATTTCTTTCTTTTTGTTGAAATTCTGGTTTCATTCATGTATTGTTTTCTTGAATTTGTTGAGTTGTCTCTCTGTGTGCTCTTGTAGCTTGTTGAGCCTTATTAAAACAAATATTTTGAATTCTTTGTTAGACAATTCTTAGCTGTCCATTTCTTTGAGGTCAGTTACTGGGAAATCATTGTTTTCCTTTGGTGGTGTCATATTTCTTTGACTTTTTGTATTTTTTGAATTCTTGTGCTGCTGTCTTCACATTTGAAGAAGGAGTCTTCTATACTAGTCTTTACTGAATGGCTTCAGGAGAGAGATATCTTCACTAGTCATCCTACCTAGAGATTCTGCATGTCTGTCAGAACTTTTCTGTGGATGCAACCACCCTACCCCTCTTGTTCTCTCATGGTGGGGGATATCTTAGGATTTATGCCTTCTCTTAAACCCACAAATTCATGCCAGTTCTAACATCCTTCTATTTATTTTTCCTAGAGAAATACCCTGAAGTGTTCAAGGTTAAGCACCTGTTCCCTATCTAGTAGATTCAAGCTGCCTGTCCACATGTGCATATTAATGATGTACAGAGGCTCATGTGTAACATCTGCAGGGGCACATGTAGGACACCAGCTATGGAAAAGAGGGGCACACAAAATGCTGGAGACATGCCTTTACTAGTTTAGAATGTCCACAGATAATGCATTTTATGAGGTTCATAAATAGGTCTTGTAGTGGAGCTCACAAGGTGGTTTGAAGAAAGTGGCCCTGTGTTGAGTTCCACAACCTTGTTGCTGTGAGCCCTGCTCATGTTCCTTACTCCTAGTTTCACCTATAGTATTAAGTCATGCTGATTCCATTAATTTTGTAGGTGGATCAAGGAAGTGGACATTTTCATACAGCTGGGCAATCTGAACATTCACTACATTCTCTTATTCATCCATGAAAGATATCACAGGCTGAGGAGGTCTCTCTTGGCATTTATCTTTTCCACCTTCAGAGATGGGTGACACAAGTAAAGTGAAACTGTTCTTGTTACTCTCTTCAATGTATCTTTTCTCAGATTTTTCCCTCCAACAAGGTGCTGGGACCTCACTGCTGGACTCCTGGGCCCCCACAAAGGTACTATTATCTATAGGTGGTAAACAAAAGCAATATTTCTTTGGGAAGATAGTGGCTAAAAACTCCTATTCTACAATCTTGCTGGTGTCCATAAAAATCTGGTTATTCCCACGCTTTACTGAGTCATCATTTCCTAGATTAAACTTCAGACCCTCTGACATGGCCCATTGTTCCATCCATTATCAAGGTACTTAGAGTTTCCATATTCACAATGCAGTTTCAAGCCACAATGCTTTTGCAAATACTGACTCCTTTGGTATTCGCCTATACACCATTCTACTCTCATCTACCTGCATAATTGGATAAATTTCTACATACCCTTCAAGGTCTACCAAGCATATCCTTCTTTGTGAAACTTTCCAGGCCCTCAGTAAGCCTTCCTTTTCATATATGCCTTGGAAATGTCTTTAAAGAATAGTTTGAATTTTGAAAAGAAGTGGGATGAATTTTAGAAATAACTTGAAATAATCAAGGTGAAAACTAGTTAACACCACACTGTACTAAGATTTTAGAAATCCATTGATTTTTCTAGTGTTGCTAGAGAATATATGAAAGAACTTCATGAAGGAATTTAACTTCTTCGTGAGTCAGTTTTCCTACCTGTAAAATAATAATGCTGAATTAGATGATCTTTAAAGAGACTCTTGCACTTCTAACGTTACTGATGCTGTGCTTGCTGTTGGGAACAGAGCGGAGGTTAACTTAACTTGAATTTGTGGATAACTGCTGGTCATAGCAAGAGTGTGAGGAAGCTGCAAGATCAGGGAAAGAACCACCCAAAAGAATAGAGGGAATAGACACTGGAGTTTACATTGTTTATATAAGTGTTTTTTCTCTCACCAACTAAACTAGAAATCTTTACAGTGCATCAAATGTTGTATATAGGAATCAAAAGAGTATTGTCCGAGTTATAGGAAAAATTGACCATAGACTAAATACTTCCTAAGAAAGTTAAGACCTGAAAATATCTGTTTCAAAGTAACATAAAAGCACTCCTGAATGAAAAATCAAAAATATCTATAAGCATACAAAGATATCAGTAACCAATAAGGTACAATTTACAATGTGTGACACTTGATAAAAAATTACAAGTTTTGCAAAGAAGCTAAAAAATATGATTATAATGAAGAGAAAAATTAATGGAAATTTACAAAAAATTATATAATTAATATATAAGGCCATTACAACAGTTATAACTATATTAAATATGTTTTAAGAAGTAGAGGATGTATTGCACATTGTGAATATTGACTTTGAACACATCAAATGACCAAAATCACTCTTCTAGAGATGAAAACTTAAACATCTGAGATGAAAGATAAACTGAATGAAATTAATAGAAAAGTAGACATTACAGGAAGAATATTTGTGAATATGAAGATGTAGCAATATAAACTATCCAAAATGAAACATAGGGAGGGTGGGATGAGGAGAGGTTGCTCAATAAAGTTACAGTTAAATAAGAGGAAATAAATTCTGGTGTTCTATTGCATAGTTCTAGTGCATAACTATAGTTAACAATAATGTGTACTTCAAAATAGCTAGGAGAGGGGATTTTGAATGTTCTTACCACAAAGAAATGACAACTGTTAGAGTTGATGGATATGCTAATTACCCTGATATGATTATTATACAATCTATACATATATTTAAACATCACACTGTACCTCACAAATAAATTGTAAAAGGGGGAAAAAACAAAAAATCTAATTGATAGAGAGTAAAAAGACTAAAATAAAGAACAGTATCAGTAAGCCATGAGACAACTTCAGGTGGCCTAATATACATGTAATTGGAGACCCAGAAGGAATGGAAATTGGAGAGGTGTCAGGGTAGAACAACAAAACAGAAATTACTTGAAGAAACATTGGCCAAAAGTTTTTTTTTTTAATTTAATGGGAACAATACAGTCATTGATTTAAGAACCTCAGTGAATCTCAAGCACAAGAAACGTGAAGAAGACAATACAAAGTTTCATCATAATAAAATTACTTAAATCCAGTAAAAAATTGAAATTATAAATATTAGGCAAATATGAAACATTAATCAAACACAAAAGAAGAAATAATGATATCATACTACTCACCAGAACCAATATGAGCTAGAAAAATATGTGGACAAACATACTAAAAGTACTAAAAGAACTAAACTATCAACCTAAAATTTTATACTCACGAAAAGTTTTTCAGAAAGGAAGGTGGATAGTTAGGTATACATAAGCTGAAAGGATTCATAAACAGCAGACCCACACTACAAGAAATATTGAAGGAATTCCTTAAGGTATAATTAAAATGACTCCAGATAGAAATATGGATCTACACAAAGCAATGAAGATAACTGGTAATGGCATTTGTGTGTATAACTATAAGGTTTATTATATTATTATACAAATCTCTTTGAAAGATAATTGTTTAAAGCAAAAAACATGTACTCTATGGTTTATAACATTGAGAACTAAGTATGAAATAATAGCACAAAGATGTGGAGGGGAGTTTTGTAAGGTTCTTATACTATATGTGAAGTGGTATAATATCACTTGAAAATAGACTGTGATAAGTTAAAGACATATGCTATAAACCTTAAAGCAACCATTAAAAACACACACACAACAGAGTTTTAGATAATAAGCCCACAAAGGAGATAAAAAGAAATCATCAAAAAAATTCATTTTCTCCAAAAGAACATAGAAAAAGAGGAAAAGGGGAACAAATAACTGATGGGACAAATTGAAAACAAGATAGCAGAAACAAACTACAATCATATAATCACATTAAATGTGACTGTTATAAACAACCTAATGGAAGATCATTAAACTGAATAAAAAAGATGCACTTCATTCTACTTAAGAGGAAAGCAGCTTTAAATGAAGAGAAGAAAACACTTAAAAAGACAGATAAAGATATAACAGGCTTACTTTGAAGAAGACTGTTTAATATAGCTGATGTAAGACTACTCTCTTTGGAAGGACTTACTTGCAAGATTGGCCTTTCGCTAGCATCTGGGAACCTGGATTTCAGAAGTGTTCCCACCATTCCCTAACTGATTAGGGTGGCTTGTTGTCTCTAGAATGTGTGTGCAAAAATAAGATTTATGATAAACACCTGGTTTCCTTCTGGTGATGTGAAATTTTGGCACATGCTAGGCAAAGGGTGTTTTTTTTAATTTTATTTCAGCATATTATGGGGGTACAGATGTTTAGGTTACGTATGTTTCCCTTGCCTCCCCCCCAAGTCCGAGTTTCAAATATGTCCATCCTTCAGGTGATGCGCATTGCACTCTTTGTGTATGCATATACTCGTCCCCTCTCCCTCCTTCCCCTTCCCCCCTCCCTCCTGCCCAACATCCAATAGATGTTATTCTCATATGTGCACTTATGTGTTGATCAGTTGATACCAATTTGATGGTGAGTACATGTGGTGCTTGTTTTTCCAATCTTGGGATATTTCACTTAGTAGAATGCGTTCCAGCTCTATCCAGGAATATACAAGAGGTGCTATATCACCATTGTTTCTTAAAGCTGAATAGTGCTCCATGGTATACATATACCACATTTTATTAATCCACTCATGTATTGATGGACACTT